>JAXQGP010000660.1:0-11915 GCA_037040125.1 Kazachstania sp. M6911
TTTTCTTTATCTAGCTAGTTAATATAAGAGTTATCTTCTTTGGGGAATTCGATAAATCGGAATGAATTACAACTTCCAGTTCAAATTCAACTGTATTTTATAGTTTCCTGTAAGAACAAGGGCCTGAAAGTAGATCGGGATTTATTGTTTCACGGCCCATAAAAATGGATATCGCGAAACTTCGATACTTTTTTTTTTCAACACGCAGCAGAAGAATTTCACCTGCAGAACGGTACCTATTTGATATTCAATTTTATGACCAGGTATCTACTTCCAGGGTTAACATCTTTTATGGTTGGTATCACGAATAGGATCCTAATAGTACATTTATACAATTTGAAAATAGCCCTTCTAAACTTAATTAATAAGTTAACCATATTCCCTATCTTTGCCAACTATTGAACCGAACGGAGAAATGATTGGTAATAGTGATAAATTTCTTTCGTTAAGGGCAAGAGCTTTAAGTAAATTGGCTAATGTCTACGTAAATGAGCCAATTGATGAATCATTAAACGACAAAAATGAAGCATCACCTAAAATTAATGAAAACCAATTAGATATAATTACACGTTCTCTTCCTTTGTTTTATTCCTCTGATACATCAAGATTATACACTATTCCATTAACTTTAAACGAATGGGAAATTCTTTTAGCTGTAAGTTCTACAATTCCTAATGAGGAATCTCAGGCAATTGATTTATTGACAACTGTTATTGGAAGATATTTTATAGATTCGCCAAGACAAAGGGTTTCTGATATTCTTCTAGCCAAATTTAGATTGAAAGGTATGAGAAATCCAAATGAAATCATTACATTTAAGCTTACAAAATATTTAATCGCTGTTAGCAGTAAATTTCCAAATGTGATTGATATGTGTCTAAAGTTATTGACAAATTATTTGACTGAGGTTAAGAAGTTTTACATGACAAGACCATCCAGTATATTCTCATTGTTAGGGTTAATGAATGCTTTTATCCAAGATAACTCATCTTTGGATCTGTCTGGATTTATATGGGAGAAATTATCAAGTATATTTACTCAAGATGATTTCTTATCACATATAGAGACCAACTTGTCCTCATCACCATCTTTCATGAACGATTCAATTGTCCAATATTTTGAAGCCGGATATGAAATCTCAGGTCCACTTTTGATCAATCTGTTATCAAGAATACAAGTAAGTCTAGCTTGTCGTGTACTTGGTATTCAATATAAGCAGGACTCTTTGATGAAGTATTTGGTTGATCAGCAAGTAACTCTATTTAAAAATCAAAGTAATATGCAAAGCTCAACTAAAAGACAATCCTTACCAAACTATATTTTAAAAGATGTCGAAAAGTCTAAACCTTTATTAGAGAAAATTTGCAAATTTATTTTAAGTTATTCGATCTCTATGGAAGAGTCCTCATTCGAAATGTCTGATGATGCAAGAGCAAAATTCTCATTTGATACAAGAGCATATTTCATTCAGTTCTTATGTCTGACTCCTTATTTACAAGATGCTGATTTGATGAAGGATTACATTGATCTCCTAGGATTATGTATGGATCGTTACTTTTTGTCCGATACAATTACGCCTCAATTTGTTAATAGTATCGTAACTGCAGCATCCTTGCTAAATTTCCTTACTGATGAACTATCTGAAGCATTACTACGCTCATTACCACTATTGGTTGGTTCTGAACATATTAAACCGGTGGATATTAGAGCTATTTGTGAAACATTTAGTATGGGTTTACTACCATTAAATGAGGACTCGATTGTTAGTACAATTTATTCAATCAATAACCTCTTAACTACGGTTAATGACAAGTTTAGTAATAACATGATAAAAGAACGTCAGTTAACAATGACTACTGTTAATTCTCTAAGATTTGATGATATTCCAAGATCTAATTCGTTCGATGCTCTGAGACAACTAAAAAATCAAATCGGGACTCCACAGACTAATAATAACAGCTTGGATAAGAAAACTGAAATGAAACATCGTAAAGGTCTTTTTGAGAACTGCGTAACAGCAACAACCACTATTGCTTCCAATTATAATAACCATACAATTACGACTTTGACAATAACTATTCTAACCCAAAAGGTTGGTGTAGTAAGTGATGATCTTGATGAAATTGTATTAAAAGCCTTAGCAGAGCTTGCTCCATGTTGTACAGCTAATCAATTCTCTATGCTATTAAGATTTTTCAGATCTACAGATGCCTTTGCAAACAAGAGTGACAATCATAAGCTTATAGACGCTATATTTGTTTCAAAGAACATGATATCTCAAAAGTTATACGATTCTCAAACTTTTACTGATGAAATATATAAGATGTACCTTGTTGATTTGTTAGACAGTATTATCTCTAGTGGTGATGTAGAAAAACCGGAACACCACAGGCCTCATACCGAAATTTCCCGAGTTGCGGATCAAATTGCTGGGTATCTAAGTCCGTTAGCTACTTTATTACCAAGACCTGGGAAAACTCCAATAGATTTGACTAAGGATGAAAATTTAACTAATATGTTTAGAAATGTTTGGTTTAATATGGCTGTCCATGGTTTTTTCTACGATTCGGAAATCGTTAAAAGTAATTATTACCATTTATCTACCATTGCATTCAACAGTCCACCTTTGGCTTCAAATTTCCCAGCAAATAATAAGGAAATGTCTTTAGATATGAATACTATTTTAAGAAGAGGTTCTTCTAACTCTAATATTAAACAGCAAAAGCAAATTGTTTCAAGATATTTAAATACAAATGCTGTTCAACAGAGAACCTTCTCAAATTCTAAGGTAATGTTTTTGGCAGCTACTATACTTTTGGAAACAATTAGATGTGAGGCTGGTGATTGCTCAAAGATCTTGTTATATTTGACCGATCCATCCATCGGTTCTGGTAACATCGACAAATCAATCATCTCTATGTCTGTTGATATGGTGAAAAAATTTGTTGATTTAACCGAGGTTGGTAATTTACGTTTATTTAATTCCAAATCCATTGCATCACAATTAAATGATATTTTCCTATGTTTGGCCGACAAAAATGTGTTACTGCAGGATGCTTCCTTCCAATGTTGTGATTTATTCATCAAATCGATACCATCTTCACTTTGTCACCATAACTCATTATACACTCTATTAGATTTATTAACTACACTTTTCGATAGTGTTGTTGACTGTCAAACGAACAAATTTGATGTAAAATACGAATTTTATTTGAACCATTCTCAAAGAAAAATTTTAGTACCAGGTTCAAAGGCCTGGAGAACTGCAACGTTGTCCGGTTTACGGAAAGCTGCGAAGGATTGGTTAAAATTCTTATTAAATTGTTCTAATGAAGATACTAAAATTTTACTACAGTCATATGTCTCTGATATCGGTCAATCAAGAAGAACTAATAAAGTTGAATACGGTGTTTCTTTTGCCATCGAAATGGCTGGTTTAATTATTCCAGCTGATAAAGAATTATACAGGATTGCGTATAGAGGTTCTAGTAAACCGAATACTATTGCCTCCTTTATTGCACAACATTCCTGGAGATCAAAATTCTTAGTTGAGACTGCCATTGCATCTTCAAAAGAGGACATTTCTGACTCTCTCGAACAACAAGTAAAATCTATCAGACAAAAGTTGGAAATCAATGAGCAGATAACTATTAAAGAAATTACAGACTTCTTAGATATGTCGGCAGCGTTACTTATTTTAAGTACTGAGAAAGCGGGTACAGTTATCTCAGACATTGTGCGCCTTCCCTTCGAGATTTTTTCATCAGATGCCATTGAGATTGCTACTAATGTTTGGTTAACAGTTATAAAGGAAAGACCCGATATGGCACATATTTTACTGTCTGAAGTTGCGTTCTGCTGGATGAATTCTATCGACAATGGTCAAGGTCTGTATTCTGAAGCATATAACATTGTTCCTACTGATAATCAAATGATGGAATATTCTCCATACAATAAAAAGGCTATTGACAGAGCTGCCAAAGTTGCAGCTGACTCATTGAAGCCACATAGATTTATTGTAAAGTTCTTCTGCTCACATTTCGAAGGTACTAGGTTTGAAAGTAAATCTCTTTTGAGAATATTCACAAGAACTGTAGACTATGGTTTATCTAGATTAAACAAGGCTTCTTACCATCCATTTGCAAGAATGATCCGTAATGAGTTTATCGTGTTTGGTTGCGCAATTTTGAAAGCTAATCAAAAACAAAAAACAATACACGTTGAGCAATTGTGTCATTCTATTGTGGATGCTGCTCTGTCCTGGTTTGTTGAATTGCCAGCTTGGCCATTCGGTTCGAACGAATTGAAAAATAATGCAGATCTAACTGTATTGTTACAGTTGTATCAGAAGCTGGGTGAACTTTCCGCTGTGCTTCAAAAGTATTGTGGTAAAGAATTTGAATTATTAAAATATTTCTTAGCTAATGAAATACAGGTAATTGAGACATGGTTAGCACCATTAACAAAGATCGAAGGTGCTAATAAGAACGAACCATCAGAGAGTATGGTCGCTGTAGCTTTCAATAAGATGCCATCTTTGGCAGTAAATTTGGTTAAAAGATATCCAAGAGATAAATTGATTAGAATTCTAGAAACATTAGTGTCCAAGAGTCCATTAAAATGTGCTGGTGTACCTCAAGCCTTAGATATGTATCTAAACACTGGTTTGACTAATAAGGATCTACACCCAATCGTTTATTGGACACCTGTTAGTCCATTGAAATCTATTGGTCTATTTTTACAAAAGTGGAATAAGAATGAATTTATTTTACAATACAGTATTTATTCATTAGAATCTCACGATGTTAATGTTACATTCTTCTATGTTCCACAAATTGTACAATGTTTAAGATATGATCAAACTGGTTATGTTGAGAAGTTGATTCTGGACACTGCAAATATCAGTGTTTTATTCTCCCATCAAATTATCTGGAATATGTTAGCTAATTGTTATTTAGGTGATGATGGATTAGTTGAAGATGCTATCAAGCCTACATTGGATCGTGTCCGTGAAAAGATGGTGAAGACTTTCAGTAAAAAACATTATGAATTTTATAAAGAAGAATTTGGATTCTTTGATGATGTTACATCTATTTCTGGTAAATTGAAGCCATATATTAAGAAGAGTAAAGCTGAAAAGAAACAAAAAATTGATGAAGAAATGAAAAAGATTGTTGTCAGACCAGGTGCATATTTACCCTCTAACCCAGATGGTGTTGTCGTTGATATTAACCGTACCAGTGGTAAGCCATTACAATCTCATGCAAAGGCTCCATTTATGGCAACATTCAAGATCAAGAAGATTGTTGAGGACCCAGTAACAGGTAGTCCAATGGAAATCGAAAAATGGCAAGCAGCTATTTTTAAGGTTGGTGATGATTGTAGACAAGATGTGTTAGCATTGCAATTAATTTCTATGTTTAGGACAATCTGGTCAGCTATTGGTTTAGATGTTTATGTTTTCCCATACCGTGTCACAGCTACCGCACCAGGTTGTGGTGTTATTGATGTTTTACCTAATTCTGTTTCTCGTGATATGTTAGGTCGTGAAGCAGTTAATGGTTTATATGAGTATTTTGTTAGTAAATTTGGTGATGAAAATACTATTGAATTTCAACGTGCAAGAAACAATTTCGTTAAATCATTAGCAGGTTATAGTGTTATTTCTTATTTATTACAATTTAAGGATAGACATAATGGTAATATTATGTATGATGATCAAGGCCATTGTTTACATATTGATTTTGGTTTTATCTTTGATATTGTTCCAGGGGGTGTTAAATTCGAAGCTGTACCATTTAAATTGACTAAAGAAATGGTAAGGGTTATGGGTGGATCTGATGAGACTCCAGCGTACCGTGCGTTTGAAGAATTATGTATCAAAGCATATATGGCTGCTAGACCACATATGGATTCTATTATTGAATGTATTGAACCTATGTTAGGTAGTGGTTTACCATGTTTCAAAGGTGGTAAGACAATTAGAAATCTTGAATCTAGATTCCAACCACAAAGAACAGATCATGAAGCTGCATTATATATGAAGGGATTGATCAAGAAGAGTTTTGAGAGTGTTTTCACTAAAGGTTACGATGAATTCCAAAGACTTACAAACGGTATTCCATATTAGATGTAATTTGAGTAAATATTTGTAAATTTTATATAGATAAAAAGTAATAAGTTTTTAATTTTTGCATGTTTTTTTATTCATTGAATTATATTTATATATGTCTATATATTAACAGTAATTATTAATTTGTTTTTGTTTTTTTCATTAATTTGGAATCTTACCATCGAAGATCTTTTCGAAAGATTGTTGGAAATCAGCAATGATATCATCGATAAATTCGGTACCAACGGAGACACGGATCAAATCCTTAGTGACACCCGAAGCTAACTTAGCTTCTTCAGATAATTGTTGATGGGTAGTGAAGTATGGAGCAATGACTAAAGTCTTACAATCACCGACGTTAGCTAAATTAGAAGCTAATTTCAAGTTATCGACACATTGAGCACCTGCTAACTTGAATGGATCAGTTTCCTTATCAGCATTTGGTAGATCCTTAACACCGAAGGATAAGACACCACCGAAACCGTTAGTTAGATATTTCTTAGCGTTAGCATGGTGAGAATGGGATTCAAGACCAGCGTAAGAGACCCAAGAAACGTATGGAGAAGCTTCTAACCATTTAGCTAGAGCTAGCGCATTTTGACCGTGTCTTTCACCTCTTAGAGATAAAGTTTCAATACCTTGTAATAATAAGAAGGAAGCGAATGGGTTTTGTAGAGCACCTAAATCTCTTAATAATTCAGTTCTAACGTGAACAATGTAAGCTAAGTTACCATAAGCTTCATTGTAAATGGTACCGTGGTAACCTTCAGCAGGTTCGGAGAATTGTGGGAATTTCTTTGGGTAGTCCTTCCATGGGAATTTACCGGAATCGACGATTAAACCACCAATTGTGGTACCGTGACCACCGATCCATTTAGTAGCAGAGTGTGTAACGATATCAGCACCCCACTTAATTGGTTGACAGAAATAACCACCAGCACCGAAAGTGTTATCGACAACAACTGGAATACCATGTTTGTGAGCGACTTCACAGATCTTATCGAAATCTGGGACGTTATATTTTGGATTACCGATAGATTCTAGGTAGACACACTTAGTTCTTTCATCGAATAATTTTTCAAAATCAGCTGGATCATCACCTTCAACAAATCTAGCTTCAATACCGAATCTCTTGAAAGTAACTTTAAATTGGTTGTAAGTACCACCGTATAAGTAAGAAGTAGAGACGATGTTGTCACCATTGTGAGCTAGACCTTGAATGGCTAAAGTTTGAGCAGCTTGACCGGATGCAACGGCTAGACCGGCAGCACCACCTTCTAAAGCAGCGATTCTATCTTCTAGAACTGCAGAAGTTGGGTTTTGGAAACGAGAGTACACGTAACCTGGGACTTCTAGACCGAACAATTGAGCACCGTGCTTGGAGTTTTCAAAGACGTATGAAGTTGTAGAGTAAATTGGAACAGCTCTTGGTCTGTTAGCGTTATCGCTAGCATTTTCTTGACCAGCATGTAATTGAATGGTATCAAAATGAGAAGGCATTGTTATTTGTGTATGTGTATAAACTCAACGATTGAGAAGTTTGATTTGTTATAAAGTAAAAAAAAAATATATAAAGGAAGAAGTTAACTTGTAAGAAATATATATAAAAAAAAGGGAATAAAGTAATCGATATAAACAAATGATTAAATATATCTTAGTTTTTATATATTTATAAATTGAAAATCATGCAAGTTACAATTGCTCAATATCACTTATTTCCTAATTTTTCACTAATGTTTACCATTTTACCACAATTTAGTTTTTCACACATATAAACCAGTTGCTCTGAGTGAAAAAGTGATAATATTCCGGAGTGGGAAAACGTTGATAGGAAGCAAAGGATGACAAGGTGATATTTGCTGCAATATTAACTTCAAGATGTTGTAATGACAACAGTCTCAGAAGGTTGGTCAAAATTGTTTTACTTGTTTGATTGAAGTTTTGACAATTGATTCATAGATTGATACCACAAAGGCTGTCAAGTAAGACCTTATTGACAAGACAAATCAGACGTTCAAGAATGGCTCACACACAATTGAGTCAAACAAATATTGACGTATTCTTATTCAATATATTTGTTGTAGATCGTTCAATTAACTGTACAAACGACATCTATTATTGCTCACTTCACGTGTAAATGTTACTATTTAACGAGTTTTGTCGTTCCATAACAGATCAATAGTTGATAAATCACAGGTTTTTCTATCTTTGTATATGTGTGTTTTTATCGAGATTTCAATTATTCATCTTGTCAAAAGTGCCGTTTTTAAGGGCGGCATTCTGTGTACCTATAAGCGATCGGTCACGTTAAATTATCACGCCTCGGGTATTTCACTGTCAGATTTGTCTTTTTGCTTTACTCGGAATCCACAGTTTCCAATACTCTGGACTTCTCAAAATTGCTTCCGGGGAAAAAAGGCACGTTTTATATACACAGTTTCATACAAAAAGTGGAAAAAAATTGAGAAGTCACGTGACCAAAAATTTCAAATTGAAAAAAGTAATGAAAGCTATGAGATTCGAACTCATGCATCCGAAGATACCAGAACCTAAATCTGGCGCCTTAAACCACTCGGCCAAACTTCCTTTTGTGAAAACTGAACTTTTATGGTTATTTAAATTTCAGTTGAATTTTCAATTTTTCAGGATCTATAAAAGTCAAGTTATTGTAATTTTAAACTATATGTGAAGTATTTTTGGACACTTTTTTTAAATACCCATTATTTTAGGACGAGAATATTGGACTGCCAAATTTCTTTGACTGTCATTACTTGCTTATATTATTTATTTAAGATATTGAGTCTCTCTATTCTACCTAAAAGAATATGTTTGAACGTCAAACATCACCTATCTTATTTTGCAACCATTTCTTATGTCTAAATTATGTATTGAATAAACAGATATTAAAGAAAAAATATATATATCAAAATTTAACTGCCAGATTTTGGTTCAGAAAACGAGATAATTATCAGTACGTCTAAACAACAGTATTTTATAGTTAAATATAATACGTCTCCTTTGACATTGATGAGGGTATGTCCTATGTTGACAATAATTTTATTTTATCACTATTATACTGTGGTTACATATCTTTGTATTTTGACTGGGTCACTGCAGATAACGGGCCACTATGTTGATCAAAAGCAATTAATCATTAAAACGACCGAAGTGAATACCTAACTGAACCGACACATATTAATTCATACCCCACAGTTTAAGGACATTATGTCGTTATCCCATTTCGTATGGTTTCGAAATTTTATTCTATTTGTGACAAAAATATGGTTTGATTCTATTATGGCAACAATCTAAAGAATAGACATCATATCATCAAATTATTAATATCAAGAAGAGATATATTATGACATTCTCACAACCACGTTTATGAGAAGAAAATCAAAATTTACTATTGGTATAATAACTAAGAATGAAGAGGGTTACAGCAAATTCGATTATAATTATAGAATTCGAGGGAAATTGATCTGAAACATTCAAAACTGTCCAAAAAATATTTTTATATAAACAAGACGAATCAGAACACATATTTCAAGTTTGTGTTTGGTTTGATTTTTTACTTTCTGTATATTATTTTATGTATATTAAATAAAATCGAACAACAATTATTAAAATTACTAATAACTGAAATCATAAATATCAAATCATCAAAGAATATTATACAGAATGACTAAGAATTCAAACAACAAATCTGAAATTGTAGGTTCTGCTTAATTTGATATTATTGACAATGACCATTTTTCGAACAGAACATCAATAAATATACTAAACATAAGGCTTCACGCCCTTTAATTCATAAGTGTATATGTACTACAGTCGACCCCGTGAAAGCAGGAAATTTGCTTTTTTACATCATATTCTTCCACAATTATTATTCTTGATAGTGGATGTTTAAATTCATACTGATTCTTCCAAATTTTACCAACTCCGATGACTATTTGAAAATTAAAACTCGAACCAATATATTCACGGATAAATACGACCAATTAGTTCTGTTTATCAGATTTCGTGAATCCATCTATTTTTATCGTTAAATAAAATTATTTGCTAACCATTCAAATTCTTCTGAGCAAGAGTTGTTTGAATTATGTATATAACGAATGGTTTTAATGCCGCTGTTCAATATTTTTGGGACATTATATGTCCGGCTATTAGATAGGAAGTTAGCCTTTAAAAACAGTGGCGTGCATATAAATAAAGAAACTTGCGTTTTCAAGATAATATGATTTAGATTTCATACATAGAGTATTAAAAAAAATTGAGTTAACAAAAAGTGGTGAATCTGTATTGAATAATAGAATCTAGGTATAATAACAGATGTATGGGTATTAAGAAGATGCATTGAAGTAACTACGTTTCTATGGTTACAGTATTAACATATTGTTAAGTAGTTTAAAGTTTGATGTTATCATATATACCTAAAAACATCAATCTAGTGTCATTTAGTTCATTTGTATTCTACAGTTTATTATCAGTGATATTAGGTATTTGCTAACATCATTGAAGAAATGGAAATATTCCCTAAACACTCGTTATTCTTATAATATGTCATATGTCTTGGTAATGATCTTATTTATAGCGATTTAATTTTAAATATGTTGTCATAAATTAACTTGGGGCAAATCCCCTTGTTATGTAAAACTTCTGACCAGCTGTTCAATTGCTGGTGGTGTAACGGGTTTATTCCCCCGACAATTCCTTACGATATTTAGAACAATTATGAACACGAGCTATGAGGATATCCTAATGAATTAAAACTTACCTCCATATATAATGTTATCTAAGCCATGTATTTTGTTCTTATTATGTAAACTTTCTTGATACATGGAATCTCGGCTACAAAGTGAAAAATTTCACGGACGTTAAAAAAAGATATTTGAATGTACCTGCAAGTAACCTCATCGCCAACATAAAACAAAGCAAACAACCACATATAACTTTTGAAATAACTATGAGCAGTCATTTATTAATTGATTTACCTACGGGATGGCATGTTGATCAAGCCATCGTAACAGAAAAGGAACGACTTGTTGTGATACGATTTGGTCAAGAAAACGATAAACAATGTGTATTAATGGATGATTTATTATATTCAATAAGTGGTAAAGTAAAGAATTTTGCTACGGTATATACTTGTGATATTACAAGAGTACCAGATTTTAATGAGATGTATGAATTGACAGATCCTATGTGTTTAATGTTTTTCTATGGGAATAAACATATGATGTGTGATTTTGGTACAGGTAATAATAATAAGATGAATTTTGTAATTGATGATAAACAAGAGATGATAGATATCTTAGAGACCATATTCCGTGGTGCAAGAAAGAATAAAGGTCTTGTTGTATCACCTTATGATTATAATGATAGACGTGTAGAGGACTGACAAAACAGGCCACATATATACATATCTTTAACATGTACACGCAATATAGAATATTAAACGAAATGATGTAAAACAGAAAATGAGTTGATTTAATATATAAAATATTTATAGATTTTACGTATACAATTAAGATAATAAGATATAAAGAGCTAAATAAAAAAATTAAAAACTTAATGAGAAATATGGAGACAAATATAGATCCAATACTTAGATGGATATTACTTCAAATAGCACATTAATTTTTATTGTTTTTAAACGGAGAATATATTAAGCTTCTTATTTCTTAGCGGCCTTAGCAGCAGACTTGGTAACCTTACCAGCAGCAGCAGACTTGTCAACAGACTTGATGACACCGACAGCGACAGTTTGTCTCATATCTCTAACGGCGAATCTACCTAATGG
>JAXQGP010000661.1:0-12213 GCA_037040125.1 Kazachstania sp. M6911
AATCGATCTAAATAATAATGGCAATATGTCAGATAGCATATCACCAGTAAGGGTCGATTTCTCAAGATATTCCGATAACTTTGGTACAACTACAAGTCCTAATGTATGAATGCGATGGGAGGTATTGGAAATATATGTCTCCTTTTACGCTTTTGTTCCTGATAAACCAAATTAAACACAATCAAACATTCTAATTCAGCAAGTATGATCGATAATGATCTCATAATGGGTGTTATTTTAGAAAAATGACCCAGAATTAAAAGTAATTGTTACTGAACTGTTCTAAACAAATAGGATTCTTCTATCTTATTTTATTAACATCATCGTATGTTACAGTGTTATTATCACTATCCGTTATCTTCGCACTGATCATTCTAACCTTCACGAGGATTGTATTGTCACCATTAATAAAGATATCTGCATCAGGATTGGCTATTAATAATAAATTTTTATAATATTTTGATTCAGGACCTAAGGGATTAATAAATTCAGCTTTCCCCTTTATTGTTGCACTTATCTGATTAAGTTCAGAATCATCCAATTCGTCAAATAAATTTTCCAGTTTTTCATTACCATTATTCAAACCATTGATGCTATGTTTCCTGATAGATAAATTATTTGCTGCGACCCAATCATGGAATAACAAAGCTACAGTCGGATTAGTTAAAATATTCATAAATTTATCTGTATCTTCTGAAGTGGCAAATACAATATAATCATTATCATGTTTTTTAGTCCCATAAGTTGACTCAGGTGGAACATATATATAGTTCATTAACGAAACTGATGGTGCACAATCATTACCACATGTTGCAATATGAACGTATTTTGACGATTTAATCAAATGGAGTAATTGTTTCGGAAGTGATTCGTACATTCGTATATTTATATTTGATGTAGGGGTAAAGAGTAAAAGGTTCTAAATGCAATGAATGATACTTGGATGAATGGTTAGGGAAGATATGCTATAATAATGGGAAGATACCTAAGTATACTGAACTTTGTTTAATTCAGTTAATAGACAATTACAAATACGAATATGTATATAAATATGTAACAATAATAAAATCTGACTTATCAGGTTAATATTTCATCTCTTCACATTCATTTCACTGATTTCAGCATAAAGTGTGTAATCAACCGATCATTATTAATGAAATTGCTCTTCTTTCCCTTTTGCGGTGACAATTTCGACTGATGTGAAAAATTGAAATTGAGTGAGCGGAAGTTAGAAATATTTGATCCGCGTTCCGTTGTAAATATCCGTCCCATCGACCTATATAATCAAATCATTTGGAAAAGACTTCAGATGGAATGAATTAAATAAGTTCACTATGGGATTCATATTCTTACTTATTTATTCTTTATTATTTTTACAAATACATATACTATTGCTATATTAGAATAATTACAGTATGTGATATGACTCTACTGTTAGAATCCGTGACCGTCAGTATAATATTCAATGATAACTCTCTTTGGAATTGTCTTATTATATGATGAAATAGGTGCACAGACAGCTGTAGAAGGATATATCTTGGAACGGTTAAGGTTGGGATGATTTGATGGAACGAGTATGAATATAGATGACGGCACAATAACTTCACATTGAACAAAAAAGAAATTGTTCTTCTTTGTTTTTTATTTTCTAATATTTAAGTCGATTGAGCTTTACTTTTCTTAATTGCTGCAATAAGATCTATCCAATGAGTTAAGATAGTTTCACACGAAGGATGGAATTCTTTTAAATTTGGATCACAATTAATGACTTTTAATAATTTATAAAGTTTACTCTTTCTCAAAGTTTCTACATCAAAAAATGCAGGATCATTATCTAAATTCTCTATAATTTTCTCTAATAATTTATGAGTCTCTGTAATTTCTTCAGGACCTGGTGGAGTCTTTCTTTGAATTAAATTCCTTTGCATTCTACGACGGAATAACATAGTTATCTCCATACGACGATTTCTATCTAATTTTTTATGATATTTTATTTTTGTTGATGCAGTTTTCTCATTACCATTACTTAATTCTGGTTTAATATCTCCATTAAGTAAATCTGTTTCATTTTTAATAATATCATGTTCATTATTGTCGATTTTATTTTCTACTTCAATATCACTTTTATCATCTTCTCCTTCTGATACTTGTGAAGATTTTTCTTCATTATCTTCTTGTTTAATTTCTTCTTTTACATTTCTTTCATCACCAATTTTCCCAAGGAATGGATCCTCATCAGTTTCAACCTCACCATTTTCCATTATTTCTTCATTAAATTCATTTAATCTACCTTCACTTCTAAATTTATTTCTCATAAATGATCTCAAAGTTGTATATTTATCAGCTAATTTATAAGCACCTAAAAGATCCTTAGGTACAGCATGCCTACCATGATTATTGTTATCGTTATGTTGTGTTAAAAATTGATCAATTGTTTCATCTGTTAATGGTTTCAATTTATGTATATATTCCCAATAATATGTTGGATCATTAAAGAAACAAACAGCAACACAATTACGTTTACGTTTTCTATAAACATCGGGACTTAAAAATCGTTGTGGGAAAACTACAGCTGGCCAAGGTGCAAACGCACCAACTTTACAGAGCACCAAATCACCTGTTTTAAAATCTGTAGTCATTATAATAAAAAATTATCGAGGGATATACTTAGTTTCTCCTTCAACTGGTTGTATCAATTGTTTTGTAATTTCAAATAGTATATGTATTGGGTTCAATTGCTACCCAAACGAAAAATCTCCTGACCAAAAAATATGAAAAAAAGAAGACTCGAGTAAAATAGACACAATAACCGAATTTATAATGGTTAGTTGACTATTGTTGTGTTTGATATTCAGTCACTTAACACAAATTAGACAATCTTAACAACTTCTTAAAACGATTTATTCAACTTCTATACCTGTCTCTTCATTACATTCCTGTGTTCATGTCTCCTTATTTCGTATTATTGTTGTTTTGTTGTTCTGTTTGTGGAAATTCGAAAAGCGTTTTCAATTTTTCTTCGGGCGGTCAGACTTTTTGCTGCGGCACTTTGTATCAGCGGTTGTATTGTGGCTGCCTGACGGGACAGTACTTCGTGTTCGTGATGTTTCTCTGTTCTCTTACAAACGAATAGTTAAACAAGTTCACGATTGTTCAAGTATACCTGTCGTATATGTATATTGTTTAATTCCCATTAGTTCTTTCAACGATATTTTGAACGTTAGATTCAAGATCTGGGAATTCTTCAATGATTTTCTCCGCTAGGGAGTCTCTTAGTTGTTTTAGAGCATGCATCTTAGCACGTTGATATTGATTAGAACGACGAATTGCTTCGACAAATTCTCTTGTATAGATATCTGGATTTCTACCATCTTCAATATATTGAATAACTTCTAATGGTACAGATATTGAATTTAAGGCAGAATCTGGGTCATTGCTTCTCTGATTCAAGTTAAATAATCTATCTACATTTCTCTTTAGATTAGTGATCATACCTTGAGTAGCTTGTGGAGTATCTGGAAAATCATAAACAGAAACACCTAATTCAATAAAGGATTCAATGATAGATGCTACTTGTTGTTCAGTGACACCAAGTTCTTTTTGTAGTGCAGATAGAGATTCGTCATTGGACACCGGTTGAGTTTGATCTTGAGTATTGGAATCTGATGGGATAGATGTTACAGGTTTATTCTGAACTGATGTAGTACCACTAACTTGCTCGGACATAATGAATTGTGAAGTTTTATTGTTACAGTGATGTGAGATGAATTGTTAACTTAGTTATAAGTAAAAGAAATCTTAGTTCTTTCGAGATTGGTTTGAAATATTATAAATTTGCACTATTACTATGATATAATCCTGAACAATTTAACAATATGTCAGAAATATATCTAGACTTTACTGGTTTGAAGTTCCCATTGCTTCAAACAATATTGATTATCTCACAGTTAACAATTTTTCTTCTTCGCCTCTGTAAAATTTCGCTCTATAAAATTTCCTTGTGCGGTGTCAAAGGGCCCTCCGTAGAAATTTCATAAATATATAAGATACGGTTCATTGCTTCATAAGAGAGTAATTGACAGGATAAATGACACTTAGTATATATTCTAAAATCTAACGAATGATATGCTTCCCTGTAGGAAAAATACCGAGTCAATATTTATATAAATATATTAGAACAAAAGAAGTTGTAAAGGTAAGTATATATATATATATATATAATTTTTTTTAGTTTCTTTCTGTATTATTTTGTTTTGGAATAATTAATTCATCGAGGTAAGATTAATAATAGTAACGATTTCTGGAGATATAAAAAATATGGAATGAATAAAAAAAGAAGAGTTTTAATATTATTAATATTTTATTGATCTGTTTCTATAAAAGATAATAGAACGGTATATTTTAAAGAATAAGTATATAAACCGTTATTCTTACAATAATACACACTTCTTCTTCTTTTTCTTATCTGGGTTAGTATTTTTCTTACTTTTACCATTATTTTTAGATTTACCCATTAATGAAGCTCTTGTAGCAGCTTCAAAGACTTCTCTAACACCGAAACCAGTCTTAGCAGAACATTCATAGTAACCAGTAGCACCGATTTGATCTGCTACAGATTGACCATCAGCAGATGTAACAGGTTGTTGACCTTCTTGTCTTAAACCTTCAATAGTCTGACCATCATTTCTTAAATCAACTTTACACCCAACTAAAATAATTGGTACACCTTGACAGAAATGTAAAACTTCAGCAATCCATTTTTCTTGAACATTTTCTAAAGAATCCGGTAAATCAATAGAGAAACAAATCAATACAACATTAGAATCTGGATAAGATAAAGGTCTTAATCTATCATAATCTTCTTGACCTGCTGTATCCCATAATGCCAATTCAACACGCCTACCATCGACTTCGACATCTGCTACATAATTTTCAAAAACGGTTGGAACATAAACTTCTGGGAATTGACCCTTTGAGAAAACAATTAATAGACAAGTTTTACCACAGGCACCATCACCTACGATAACTAACTTTCTTCTTATACTGTTACCAACTTGTTGAGACATTATTACTATTATTTTTTAAGTGTTATACTATTTGGAAAATTATTACACAGAAATTTCTTTTAAAAAAAAACGAATCAGGTAATCGATCGATCTTAATATGTTTATATTTTTATTCTTGCAATGAAATAAAAATAAGATGGAAAAAAGATCTATAAATAATAATAGTATTTTGCTTGATCTTTTGATGAAATATGAACGGAAATAGAATATATGTAAATTAATATTTTTCTTATCTAATAATATCTATGTTATTTTACTTCTCTTCGATTAAGTCTTTTTCGCTGTTTCGTGTTGTTGTCACTCAAGTTCTTCTTTTTTTGATCTCTAAATATTAATCAAAAAACTCATACAATAACCTAATAACAACAGTTTATATCAAATAACTATTTTATATAAAAACTTATAAACTTACCCTTGATCGTATTCCACAATGTTCATCTTACCTACAGTACCTCGAACCTACATGTCACACCATTAACGTGATTGGGAATTATCGATCATTTGAATCAGGAAAAGATTTTCTGCAATCATCTACTTCCTATCCTCGCCCTCTGTCTCCTTCTTCCTCATATTTAATCACAGTCGAGACGCAAATTTTGTATGTGTTTCACAAAATTGTGAAAATTGAAAAATTGAAACGCCAATAGAGATATTGGCAACAATTTTATTATGTTTCTCGCAAGGGGTACCTCTATCTACGGTAATTTTTCTGTAGAAAATAGGAAAAAAAGACACAAAATAATTTAGGATGGTGACCCTAACTTATAGGAGGCGAGGTTTTTATGTGTATGCACTAGGGTTGATGAGGGTTGAGAACATTTCACATAATAAATACTCATAAGACATATTAGATTTATATATATATATATTATAGGTTAGGTAATAAAGAACAATGTATTAATTTTTTGATTAAATTATTTAATTAATTAATTATAAATTTGCTGATGTTCACAGTTGTTTATTTATTCTTTTTGAAGATCATGTACCGTTGTATACTTCTTATATTCTGTCAATTGTTTCAATGTTTTACCTGGTTCTAATTTCACATCAGTACTACGTCTTTTCTTTAATTTGGTACTTAAGAATTTAACTGTATGATTCAACAATACACGTACCAATACACGTCTTATAACACGTAAGAAATCTATTAATTGTAATATTTGATTCTTAACAACTAATCTTGGGAACGTAAATAAGAAATCGGATACATCGATTAATCTTCTAGTACCTTTACCTTTATAACTAACACATAATTTAAAACTATTCAACAATAAATCATCAACAATAATATAATCTGATGACCTTTTTATCATTTCATTTAGATCTACATTTTTCTTAGTTAATAACGCAAACTGTTCTTGCAATGCACCAGCTGCATCATCTGCATTAATCAAATCACCAATACTACTTTCATCATCACTATCATTAACGGCTTGATCATCATCATCAAGAACAGATCCTGTAGATGATATATCAGCATGACTATCACTACTATTGGATGCCGATTTATTCATACCTGGACTGGATAACCATTCTAGAATCTTATTAATTGTTTCATCTTCAATTCTGACAGTTATACCTTGTAAATTAGTTTCAATATTATTAACAATTTTAATACCACCTACAGGTTTATCCATATCCCATTTTATATCAATTAAAGATAAACGGTCATCATATTCTTTAATAGTTTTAGCATTACATTTTTTACTAGTTGTTCCAAATATTGCACATGTACCATTTGATAGAACATATGGTCCAACCATATTATGATATCTTACATCTTCTAAATTGAAAATTTGGAACATATCAACTCTAACTCTATTCTTATTGAATCCCGATGGTGCTGTATTCTTATTATAACTAAATTTAGCAATTGCCATATCTAAAAATGGTGTCTTTTTATCATTTAATAAATGTACAATAACTTCATTAATCTTAACATCGAAGTTTTGTCCTCTACTATCATCGCTAATCTTCCAAGTATTATTAGATTCTAAAACTTTCAATAACATGTATAATTTCAATAGATGGTTCATTCTTTCACTGTAAATATTAGATAAATCCGCTTGTTCTGCATCGTCTAATATTGCTCTCTTGAAGATTAATTCTTTTTCAATTAATTTTAACTTATGTTGATTACGATGTAAACTGGAAAGTAAACTGTAAAGACCTGGAATATTGTCAATATCATAACCTAAAGCAACCTTTTCAATCTTTCTCTTTAATGCACTTTCTTCAACAGCATTGAATAATACTAATCTTTTCACTATTCCTATTAACATATTATAATTTCTAGAGGTTAATGATATATTAATTTTTGGTATCAATACCGCTGTTCTATCCTCAAAATCTTTTTTGATTATCTCGTAAACGTTAGAAAATGGTAATACACTTTGAGTCTTATACATGGCATAGAAATTCTTAATCAAACTTTCTTGATCAAGGTTACTTGTCTCAAAACTATGTTCAATACCCAACCATGGTGGCCATTCGGTTTTACCTTCTTGTCCATAACTATTAGTATCAAAATATAAACCATATTTGTGAGCATAATCTTTTTTATTAAACAAAAATGTATTAGCTTTACTCAATAGGATACCTGATCTTTTCAAAAAAATATCTTCAACATATATATTTTCATTTTCCTTTTCTTCAAATGATAAAAATTTCATCATTATGTTTGGGGAGGTAATGATAATAGCTGATTCTGTTTGACGATCACATGTAATTTGAATCTGTGGAATAACGAACTGAACAAAATGGTTCTTATGAACTTCATGACTCATCGATGACGAAATTTTTGACATACAATTATTGAATATATCAATTATGGAATCAACAGCTAATGTTTCATCCTGGGAGGTTTCAAATGTATATTCTGGGACAACACCCTCAGGTAAGGATGTTTGTGATGATAAACCAGGTTTCCATTCACTCGATATCTTATGTGAAATAATACTGTCGAATTTATCTAAAGTCCGTCTAGATGATAAACTCAAGAAACTATTAGATATTCCAAAGAAATGTTTAAATCTAAATAGATCATCCCTTACCTTCCTATTAATCTTTAATAACATATTGAAAACAAAGTATTTATTTTCGTAATTTGTCAATTCCGTCCCTGTTATAGAGTCATTTAAATCTTGAATTCCCTTAGTCTTATAATCATTAAAGGCCTTCTTTATGTCAAATCTGGAATACAGCATATGTAAATCATCACTTAACATTTCGACCTGTTTATGAGCAGACTTAGCTTCTTCTAACATACTTCTTAGTTTCTTTAGCTTTTCTGGTTCTTTACATTTATCTATCTTAACGTTCACCTCCTTAATGAATTGCTCTATACTCTTAGATCTCGACTCTATAGTTTCCATAGAAAGTTTTTGTGGTTGCTTAATGATGCAATCATGAGAGACTGTATCAGAAACAGGTTTAATTGGTTTCAATGTTTCAGAATTGATTTGGTATTTATCACCATAGGCGGCACGTTTCTCATATATGAAACCAGGTGCATATAATAAAGCAGTTATATCTACCCTTGCAACATAGTTAAATGGGTCTACAAAATATGCTTCCCTGTAATCAGTATAATCAAACCAGGCCATATCGTTATCAAAAATATTGTATGAGCTATCATCCTTTTGTTCGACATATTCTAATCTTGACAACGTTGCATTAATTGTACGTATATCAATATTCTTTAGTCTCAAATCGCCAGCATGGAACTTCATTCTTTTAACTTTCTTTCTAATATCCAATTTTTCGTTATATTCTGTCAGAACTTCTTTACGTTGATGCAAATCTAATAAGAATTCATTTGTCTTACCCTTAATACCGGCATATTCAACAACTTTTAAGAAACTCTTCTTTATATCCTTATCATAGTCAATATTGTGACAGATATGGGAAATAAATAACGGAGAAATATCCGCAAGATACGAAATTGTCCATAAATGCTCACTAAACTTAGGACTAATACTTTGTATACCAAATAATGGACCTCTC
The DNA here is from genome assembly GCA_037040125.1 of Kazachstania sp. M6911. Taxonomy (NCBI): domain Eukaryota; kingdom Fungi; phylum Ascomycota; class Saccharomycetes; order Saccharomycetales; family Saccharomycetaceae; genus Kazachstania; species Kazachstania sp. M6911. Next base: position 9,072 of record JAXQGP010000661.1, read on the forward strand.
CTAACAGGGAAGTTACCGCTGAACGTTTTCCACCATTTGAAGAAGCAGTGCAACGAATTTGGTGTTAGTTGCATTGCATTATAAGCGTCATTATTCTTTGACCTTAAATCAAAGGACATATGAACAAACTCACTTCTAAATCCGGCATAGGAATCATGTGTATGTAAATCTTCAACATATATTGGGTTACAAAGTCTGATCTTATAATGTTCCGTGAAATTAGTTGTTCTATCATCTAAACCTGGTGTCACATACCTTTCAAATGCCATACCCAAATTGAACCTAACACCACCCGTAAGCTTAATAGCAATCTTTTCCTTAAATGAATCACGCATATTCTTAATAGCTGTACGTTCGTTCTTCTGTTTTTCAAGGTTCAAGAAATAGTAGAATGATGTCGAATGTTGAAGGTTCGTATCTTCCTGATTTGCGAAAAACAATGTATCTTCACTTGATTTACACCATGATAAAAATGGATTTGCAAAAAAATTCGGTATAAAGAAGTATAACTCATCAGAGGAACACGATAAGAATGATTTAGGATCTTCGTTTTCATTACATGTCAATGAAACACCAGTATCAAACCCTAAAGCAAAACCAGCTGAGTCACCACCAAGTTTGTAAGGACTTTTTGAGGCTTTCAAGTATATTTCAAATCCACCGTTATTAACCCAGTTAATTTTTACTTTACCGTGGAACAAATATCTTACCTTATCCCAGAAACCAATTTTTCTAGATGGGTCCATAGGTGGTTTCGAAATATTGTCAATACATTGCATCATATGCTGTATAGCTGGTTGGTAAGAGCCACCGAATGTTACGGTAGTGGTATCCTTAGAATGAACATCTAATTGCAAATCAGTATAAAATTTAATGCTAGTAACCGTTCTTGGCACAATCATAGAATAATATCTATCAGTATTTTCAACCACCATCGACGGGACTAAAGGCACAAAAACAGCCCTAAGTTCACTATCAGAAAGAATCATGTCTTCAGCAACAACGATATCACCATGTATTCTTAGTGCACATGTTTCCTTACTTTGCGTTAGATCTAATGGAGGAACATAAATGAATGGTAACGGATAGTCCCTTAAGTGCCATCTTATCTCACTGAATCTTGCATCAATGTGCATTGGAATCATAATCGAATATTTGGTTTCTTCTGGAACGTTTTTACCCATCGTGTGAATAAATTTAGGAACATTTTCTAACCCGATAGTTGGTTTGAATAATCTAACATCGACATTTTCCATAATTAGATTTGTCAGGAAAGGATATTTTGAAAAGTCCTTGACGTTTTTTGCTAATGACTTAGGTAGATTTGCAAAATCGATGTTACCCCACAGGAAGGAGAAATTATTTGAAAATTCTTCCCTTTCCTTACATTGGTGTACTTGCATCCTCCTTACCCACGACGTCGAAATATTTTTCTGTAGTCTTTCATATGCTTTTTCAACAGTATCTGGAATCGCCTTCAGTACGTCAGAATTAAAATTATCATCATCATCTAGGAAAAATTTATTGTCACCACCTCTAAATAATATAGCATTCTTTATTATCTTTCTTTTGTTTATTAATTCTGATATAGGTTCATCACTCTCAATTATGTCTGATTTTGAAAGGCTATCTTTCATATCTGAGTTGAATTGTTCCCATTTTGAGATTCTCGATCTTTGTTCCTCTAACCCAATTTGAAAGACGCGATTCATTTGTGCTTCGAATGGATCATCTTCGATACTCAAAATATATCTCCCAGATTTGATGTTCACAAGTGGAATCGAAGTCGTTTTAACTGCATGTGGAAATATCACAATATCGTTCTTCGATGTCTTAAATGAATACATCATTTGTTTAATAGATTTGAAAATAGTTGAGAAGTTATCAATCAATTTATATATAGCGAAATCATGAGGTACTGAAAAGTACCAAGATTCATTTTCAAGGAGAACACTCGGTATCGTATCCTTTAAAAGTGTAAAATCCGATTTCATTTGCTTTTTCAAATTTTGTAAATCTGTAGTGATATTAAACCTGTTAATAACAACGAAACGTTCCCACAAAGATGGATTTGTTGGTGACTGAATACACATTCTAAAATATTCACCAGATTGATGTATATCATTCATGTTTTCGAATCTTGTGTAAAAATTTATTGCCTCAAATCTAGTCTTCAACCCATTTGGCATATGTAGCAACTGGTGGAATTCATCTATACTTAAGCTAACCTTCGTCATATCCTTCAGTACTTTCCAATCGATACATTGTAGCTTAGATTTCTGTTTTGATTTTGCAATAGCCAAAAGATATTTTTTCGCCCATGATTCACGATGACTATTCACCTCATGTTGACCAAAAATTTGATGTAACGTATGTATCCCCGAAATGGCTAAGAAAGTACTGTTTAGACAAAATAATGTACTCAGTTTCTTATTACTTATATTGATTAGAATTTTCGGTTCATCAGACATCGCAAATCCATCAGTTTCCGGGAAAGCTTTCATCGAAAAGATAGATAATTTAGAAACTGTTCTTTTTGTCAATTCTGTTGTATCCTGTGGAGATTCACCAATAACGGAACAAATGATAGAATTGATTAAAACATTTAGATTCCATGGATATGCAACTTCTGTAGACTCACTTGTTGAGATATCGTCCAAACTATCACCACCATAGGTCTTATATTCTGAATTTTCCCCGGACTGTACCATTGTAACACGACCTGATTCAATTTTATTTTTCCACTGTGTCTGTGTCCCACATAACGCTATTTGTAGTTTATCCATTTCAATCAGTAACTTTCTCAATTTCCCATCTACCAAATCATGCGAACTTTGGGACTTTGTTGACGTAAACACGTCGGGAGGCATCAAGACAGATCTCGCACCTAGAGCAATTTTCATGTTTCTAATATCAATCTTAACGTAGTCAAAATAGTCCGGAAGGGGTAAAAATATAAACTCTTTTGGGTTAATCCTTTCTTGTTCAAAAGAGTTACTTAACAGAGAACACTTGTTTTCACTATTTTTTATCATACCTGCAAATTTCTCATATAACGGTTTGAAATAATGTTCTTCAACCTGAATAATTTTACAATCAATATGTTTTATCATTTTACTTAACATGACCATTGTCTGCAATT
>JAXQGP010000662.1:0-11854 GCA_037040125.1 Kazachstania sp. M6911
ATCCCTACAAAAATTTAATAATCAATTCATAATGCTTGAAGGAGATTTAAAGGATATCGCAGGCACGATGGAACAATTGCAGCAAAATTTAGATCTAGCAATACCAACTATTTTCATTACAGAATGTGTATTATGTTACATGAAACAAACAGATTCTCAAGCTTTAATATCACAAATAATGAATAATTTTAAAAACGGATTTTGGGTATCGTATGATCCAATAGGTGGTTCTGATCCCAATGATAAATTTGGTACAATTATGAAAAGAAATTTATTGGAGTCCAGAAATTTAGATATGCCAACTTTGTTGATATATAATTCTAAACTTAATTATCCAGATAGATGGCAAATTGATAATCAAAATGCGATAGCTATCAATATTCGAGATATGTGGGATTTTTTGTCTCAGTTGATTACAGATAAAGAACAAAAAAGGTTAAGATCTGTGCAATTTTTAGATGAAATCGAAGAATTAAAAATTATGCAATCACATTATGTAATATTAAATACAGCATGGAATATATAGAATAGATTTAGTGATCTCTCTAAAAGATAAAAAATGAAAAAACACTTCAAAAAAAGGTACATTCTAAAGTTTGCACCATGGATCTATCACTTACCTAAACATTGTACCATTACCTTCACCTTGACCTCTCCAAGCATTCGTAACAACGCCTTCCTTTTGCGTATAATATAATCTTGCTGCTTCTCTGATATGTTCAGGTAACAAAGCACTATTCTGATATTTTTCAAAACTTATATCTAATAAGTTGAATGTTTTCACAAGCCTGTTGTATCGCGTTATTAAACCACTTCTAACTTCTTGTGTGTTCTTTTCACTTTTCAATAGTTTATTGCCAGATATTACTTCCTTCATTTCGGTATCCTCATCATCATAATATGCATCACTTTCAATTTCATCGATACTATCATTATCAAATAATTCATGAACATTAAATTCTGGATTATTAGTAGTATCGTTAGCATTCGAATTATTTTTCTCCACTAATATTGTAAGTTTCTTTAAATATTTTTTTAGCTTATGGCCAATTTCTCTTCTCTTATCATATTCGCAAACCATTTTTCCAACAAATGCTTTCTTCCTTACATTTAATGCAAGTTCAATAATTTCACCTGCAAAGACTTTACCTATAGCTTGTAGAAAAACACGTAGATTTTCGGTTATCGTTTGATTGCATACTGTTGTAGCAAGTTTCTTCACTTGACCTTTATTTAATGATGTTCTATGAAACACTTCAAACCTGTTACTTTGATCCTCATCAAGGTTCATTACTAACAATTTGAATTGTTCATCATAACCTAATTGTTCGGAAGATCCGTTCTCTTCTTGTATAAAATTCATCTCTCCTTCTCTGCTCTCATCATATACATCCTTCACAAATGTTAAATCAGAAGGAACCTTGTTTAATTTGTTATCCGGTACTTGTTCAGGTTCATCGCCTGGTCCAAAATTATAATTATTGAAATTTAAAAAGGTATTCATGGTTCCACCAGTTCTAATCTCTTTCAATTTCCACGACATATAGTCATGATCCTCTGAAAGTACTTGATCAATCATTTGTTTTGTGGAATGATAGTTAGCTATCGTTAAAATTTGTTGATAGTTCCCTTTTGGAAGAGTGTCCAATGGTCCCTGATGTTCTGTCATGTTGTTTGGTGTGAGATTGTCACTTGTAGTGGTCGAAATGGGTACTCGTATTTAATCACTATTTGGATGTTATTAGAATATATGATCAGATTGCAAAATATGTGAACTCTTCGCCTTTAATTGTTTTGTAGCAATATGTTGATGAGTTATACTATTAGTTTTCGAGATAATTTTTCGCATTAGTCAATTTTTCACCAAAAATGGCATTTCGCTTGGAGACCGAAAGGGACATACTAATGACAGAAACCAAATACAATATCCTTATTTATTGTTTCTTAAAGCTGTGAAGCAATAACAATTTCCAGAATTTTCTTAATGGTGGTTACTAATAATCGAAATTAAGGCTGAAATGAACACATAATAAGTTTTTTTTGAACTCATTTCGGAATATTATCTAGAGACATGTTATCTACTTCATTACAACAGTGCAAATCCACATATAGTTGGTATTATTTGGTAAGATTCTAAAAAAGAACGAACACCTAGTATCTAGTTTTTTTAACGTTATTAATATTATAATTTTGCGATAAATTGTTTTCTTTTCTTTATTTATTAGAATTTTAAAAACTTTTTAAAATTTCAGCACTGAGAACAAAAATTTAAAATACATAATCATTAATTAAAAATTTGAAAAAATTTGTTTTCTTTTTCACTTAAATAATATTTACAAAATTAGTCATTAATTATTATCTGCTTGCCATAAATTGGTTAACTCTTTACCTAATGTCCTCAAATTTTGTTCACCTTCATGTTTCCATGAACAAATCGTTTGATATTCACAATGTTTACAAAATGTCAGGAAATTTTCTAAAGTCTGATCTATTGGTTCGACATGTCTCTTACCTAACAGATAGCCTGATCTATCAGCATTATGTTCCTTTAATAAGGATTCATTATATTTAAATGGAACATTATGAAAATTCTTCCCTCTACAATAATACTCAATCAGCAGATCATTTGACAATAACGATTGAAACAAATTATAAGTTTGTGCTAGTCTGGCAGCAAAATATCTTAGTGTTACAGGTCTCTTCCAAGGAATCATGAATTCTTGAAATTTCTCATTTACATCATATGGTAAGCTAGTATATGGCGCTGTTAATTCATTAAACATAGGTTTTATCACTTGTGTATCATTATCAAACGGTTTAAAATTTATTGTTTCACCGTCTCGCAGTCTTCTCATGTCTGATATAATTGAAGGATTCTTTATCATTAATGCGATAATCTCCAATGGTTCTAAAGGCTTATCGATATCTAAATCTCTCTTTTTTGCATTTAATAGTAACATTGCATAGGTACGTTCGGGATTCAATGTTAAAATATCCAGAAATTTTTTATAATACATAATTTGTAATTTGGATGCCCTTTGTACAGATGTTTGATTTGGGATTGTGAACATTTGTCTTGTTTTAACATCAGCAATTTGTAATTTCCAATTATTAAGCCTCTTCGGTATTTCTGTCTGCAATGAAGAAATTAATTTTGATATGTCTTTTGTAAAATTTATGTCATCAAATATATCATCAAATAAATCGAATTTAGAGTTAGTTTCTGTATTAGGAACCCATCTCAAATGGTCAATAATACCACTAACAAGCATTATATTTTCTGAATCATCTTTTGAATTTTCTACAAAATTATTGACGTCAAGGATAAACTCACCATCCTGGGGTTCATTCAAACCTTTATTCTTAATATATCCATGACATAAGATTTCTCTAGACTCACCAATTCTTGAGAACGTACTTATTAATCTCTCCATCGTATCTTGCCATTTATAAACTATACTTTTCTGAAAGGACTCCATCTGTTGCAATTTTAAAAATTTTTGTAATTCTACATTTTCAATAATTAATTTATCTTCCAATAATTTATGAAACGTGATACCATTTGAAATATTTCTTGTTACCAATTTATCTAACTTTGAATAAACATCATACGAATACCTTAATTCACACCATGATTTAGTCATCATTTTCGTTACTGATAATCTACCATGAGATTTGGCATTTGCGATACAATCATACATCGAAGGTAATGATTTATCAAAATTATAAGATAAATAAGGTAGATCATTATGATTGATACCAACTACAGATTTAACTGCATTAATTTTATTTCGAATATAATCTTTTCTCTCTCTTGTATATGTCTTATTTGTTCGAATTGGATCCCTTTCAATATTTGATTCTTCAAAAAATGGTAATTTTGACAATTGATCTTTTTCATATAAAGTTATTGCTGGATCATTCTTTGTTGTACTATATGATCTGATTCTTAATGAACTATTTATCCTTTTGATACTTGGATATTTTCTGAGCATTGTTATCTTGAATGTTTCTTTTTTTAAGTTCTATTTCACTGTAATGAACATTACTCCATCTGGGTATATGTCCTACTTTCTGGTAATTAATAATTGGTTTTCTATGTATGTGTATAAATTTATTTCCCGGAGTTCAACCTTATGTTTCAAAACTGTTTTATTCGAAAAGTTTATTAAATATGTAATATCCTCAAAATTTTCAGTATCTCGATGACTTTTGTAACTTAGCAGTAATGAAAAATCCGAAAAATATTGAATAAGGTCCGCAACAATAAAGTAGAATAACGTTCGTATCATATAGTTATAAATGTGTCAACCATGTAATGTACAATAAGTATGTTATCTCTCGACGTATACCATGTTTTTGTAAAATGAACGTTTTTAATGATATTACAATGTTGCTATTATTATTATTATGTGTATTTATGCTTGTATAAGTATATTTTATATAAAATCATGAGAAAAATGAGGCCAATAGTACCAGAGTATTTTTGTTGTTGGTTATATTATGTCAAACGCGTATCCTAATATATATTTGATTCACATTAACTTGTGTCATTTCCTTAAATTTAAAAAGTATCTGATAAAATATAGATAATTTAATATGTTTAAATTAAACGACTAATTAATTCTAATAAACCACCACCAATCAATAAAAAGAATAAAGCATACATCCAATAAGGAGAAATTTGTGGTTTATTTGAGTCATCTGTCTTTGCTGGTTTAGCTTTACCAAATTTTCTATGTTTTTCAATATTTTTATTAAATTTTTGATTTGCTAATCTTTGTTTTGGTGTTTGAATAGCCATATTTAGATGTGGGATGTGTCGTTTGTATAATTCGTTATATCTTTATTAGATACTATCAATATGATGTGACACTACCAATATACATAATTAGATCTCATATATTTATATATATATAATTGATTCGCTATACGTACCTTGTTTTAGTTTGCATTCAATCAATAAACACGTACATCATTGACGTGTCAGTTAAATTGAAATTTCACTTTTGGATTTACTTGATCTTAAATTTGGTACGGTATCTTCTTAGTAGAATTAATTGTATGTGCTTTGTTAAGGAAACTGAATTATTTTTTAGAAATTGAAACCCTAATGCAATACACAGGATGTAGTCACTATACACGAAACCCTATCTTCACCTGATATTATCACTTTACACGTCAACATCGTTGTTCACGAAATGTTGACAACTCCTTCAATAAGAAATTTAGTCGAAAAAGGAATAACATTTTGTTGTTCACCCTTACGGCGCAAGCACCCTACAGAGAAATTCCGCACATATGCGTAATATATTTCGTTGCTGAACGCGATTCCTTACTTGAACTAGTAGTTTTCTTATTTGCTTATCTGGAGGGTAATTGTAATGATCAATTTCTTTGCGATAATGTAAGGACTCGTATAATCCCCAAATATATAAAGGATACCACCAAAGACGGAATTAAAAACGAACTAAAATTCCGAAGTAATAAAACCTCAGTCTTTTGCCGGAACGAAGGGAGGAAAGGGAATGCGTATATCATCTTAATATCAGCTCGTACCACTGTCTTGTTGTATGATTATTATTTGCCAAGCCACTTAATTTAATTTCACTACGATTACTATTCAGTAATATTAACAGTACTACAGGAATTTGTTTGTAGTATTGTTCGCGTTTTTTTTGTTATTCCTCCTTTTTTATAAACTCTACCTTGATTACTGTTCTATTTAAATATATATATTGAGAAATGGCTGCGCATCATTGCTTCATGAAATATCGCTGCTGCCTAGTTGCGTTGCTGGTCGCGAAAAGTAACATATCCGTGGTACGGAAGCACTCCCCGTTCAGTCTGTCTGTTTGTTCTGAGCGTTGATCAGAATTAGTGAAATTATTGTAAATTGACAATACAATTAAATTGCTGGTTATTTTCTGCAATCCTCTTACAATTTTTTGCTAGCAATCTCATCGGGGACATAGAAAATGGGTATCCCTTCCTTTCTGCACCAGTGAAATTCTCGGAGAACACACCGCGAAATGCGAAAATGCGAAATGTGGAAATGCGAAACAAGAAAGACACCGCACAATATCGTAAGAGAACGAAGCGAAAAAAACTAAAGAAATGAGCTGAGTAAATTCTTTATGTACACTCTCAGTTTGTACGGGAAATTTAGTTGCAACGTTCTCTAATAGGGACATTTGCCGGACGTACGTACTTATTCTATTTTATGTTTTTTTATTATTCGTGTCGCGTACCTGTAACAAATTAGATACACACAGACAAGCACAGACGCTCAATGTTTTCTTAATGGGATATTTCACACGATTTGTTAAAACTGAATTATTTCAATTTTGTCAACAACAAGAAACAACAACAACAACAAACAATACAGAAAATTTTCATTATACACAATCTCATACGTTTTATTCTCTTCTAATGTTTATTTTCTTTCATTTACCATCTTATGATATATAATGAATTGGGTTTCTATCCAATTGATTTTATTTTTAAATAACTATTACGATTTTTTCTTAATTATTGTTTGTAACGTGGTATTTTGTTTTTTATATTATTTTATCTTGTTACATTATTTATTATAACAGTAACGACTTTTTAATATTTAAAGTAATTACGAGTTATACTAATTTTTTTGCTTCATTCTCTCAAAATTTTTGATTATCAAAAAAGAGTTATTCCATTCCTTTAAAATTTTTTAAATTCGATTCCACTTATACTATAAGAAAAAAAATATAGCAGAAAAAGTGATGCAATTTTCAAAGAAATCTTCACTATTAAGTGCATTAACTGTACTATCATCATTATCAACAGCTGTTAAAGCTGATTGTCAATTATCTTCAGATGGTAATTACTATTGTGCCCAAACCGATGCAGTAATCTATTCAAATGTTGGATTTTCTGGTTCCTATCTAGATGTTACTGCAATGGATGAATCAAGTTGTGTTTGTACTCAAGGTAGTTCAACAGCTTTCTCCGGTTCTTTAGCTCCATTAGATGAAGAAGTTTCAATTCATTTCAGAGGTCCATTAAATTTAAAACAATTTGGTGTTTATTATCCATCTTCTTCAAATTTAAAGAAGAGAGATGTCGATGAACCTTGTGAAGAAGTAGTTTCCACCAAGATTCAACATAAACATAGAAGAGACGTAGCAGTTGAATACGTCGAAGTTACTTCTACCGTTTGGGTCGATGCTAACGGTAATCAAGTCACTGGTACTAATGCAGCCGCCACTGCTGCTACTTCCTACACTCAAGTTAACACCATTGTTAACCAAGGTACTGCTTCTACTACTACCCCAGCTGCTACCACCGCAACTGGTACCACTGCTTCTTCTCAAAGCACTTCCGTCGGCTCTGTCTCATCTGGTGACTGGGTTAGAGGTTCTTACTATACTCCAGGTTCCACAACTAACTGTACCTTCATGAATCACATGGGTGGTTCCGCTGGTTCTGGTGTTTGGTCCTCTTGTTTCGGTAACTCCATCTCTTACGCTGCAGCCGATGGTGTTTCCGGTGCCGGTTCCGCATATGCATTAGATGATATTACTTTGAAATCTGGTGAAGAATATATGATTTTCTCTGGCCAAGAATGTTCTGGTAACGATTGTGGTTACTACAGAGAAAATATTCCAGCTTATCACGGTTTCTCTGGTAAGGATAAGATTTTTGTCTTTGAATTCCAAATGCCTTCCGATACCGCAGGTACTGGTTACAATCAAGATATGCCAGCTATTTGGTTATTAAATGCAAAGATTCCAAGAACTTTACAATATGGTCAAGCTGATTGTTCATGTTGGGAATCTGGCTGTGGTGAAATGGATTTATTCGAAATCTTATCCTCGGGTTCTGATAAATTAATTTCTCATGTTCATGATGGTCAAGGTGGTGGTTCTCAAGATTACTTCCAAAGACCTGTCTCTTCTACTTTAAAGGCTGCTGTTATCTTCCACGGTGAAGATCAAACTATTCACGTTGTTGAAGTTAGTGACGATTTCGGTTCTACTTTAAGTGCATCTACTGTCTCAGGTTGGTTAAACCAAGCTGGTTCATCCGCTGCTCTACCATAATTTTAAAAAAAATATTAAAGTTTACATTTTAAACACACTTTTTATTTTTTTTATCATTTTATGATGGGCATTCCAAAATATTTGCACGGGCAAAGATTTAAAGGGACGATTTTTCAAATATACCATTAACCGGCGACAGAAATAGACAAACAATTTTAATCCTACCCACAATAATACAAAGTAAAATATATTGTTTACACCTACTTCATTTTCTTTCATCTTTCATAATTTTGGTTAATGGGAACATTCTTCAGAACGAAACATGAAACTTCCTAAAGACAATTACTCACAATAAAAAATATCAATTTTTAATGCGTTGCCCATATTCTATTATCATTCCAAGGGAAGTTGACTTTCAAATTTTATACACACCCACAATAACTGAGGAATTCTTTGTATTATTGTATTTGTATCTTTATATATATATATGTTAATTAATTTACACGAATAATTTTTTTATCAGTAAATCGTAATTAGTAGTTCATAATAATATTTATTTTCATTTTATAATGATTTTAATTATGTATGTATGTATGTTTGTATATGGATTACGTTATGGCAATCCAGAAGATGCATCTGTCACATCTGAATTTTTTTTCTTCCCATTTTTTTCAAGGTCAGAAATGGTTCTAGATGGACACGGTAAGAAACTAAACTCTGGGACAGGTTTAGTCTTTTTAGTGGGTATTACGGGACTAATTACAGGTATATCTGTTATCGCTATATCATTATTGTTACCATAGTTAATAATTACCATTGGGTCACCTAACGCAACTCTGCAAATTCTATTTCTTGTCACCTTTTGATACCCCCATAGTACAATGTTACATGAGGTATTCCAGATGCCCATGTAAAAATTTCTGAAAATGTCACTATTCGAACATAGCCAACAATATATGATGTATTGACTATACAATATAGCAAATGTCAATACGAATCCGGCAGTAACACATGATAAAATATGATTGCCTAAGGATTTTTTGAAAACTGCATCATCTTCATGCCATGTTGCACCTTTAGTAATTGAAAAATATGCATCCTTATGAACTAAATAATCCTTTGGTCTAAGGATTCTTACTACATTGTTTTCCATTATATCTCCACTCCATATTTTATATCTTTTCCAAACAATTGAAACAAATAATGGTCCTGTACTTCCTAATATTGTTAAATATGGGATATACCAGTCTTTATTATATCTTTGTAAAGAATTAATTAATTTTAGAAAGAAAGGATGTTTGACACGAGATCCCATAATATCATTAGATATGCCTAATGGTGTAGCCTTTCTAACAAATGCCACTGAATTTAATAAAGGATCAACTTTCCTATGACATGAATCGTCTAAATCGATATACACACCACCATAATGATATAACGCAAAATATTTTATAGCGTTAAACCTTTGCATTGGGAATTTATAATGTTCAAACGTTTTCAGAAACCAACTATAATTTTCCTTAATGAATTCATAAGCTTTTTCATCGGTCCATAATTTATATTCATAATCAGGATGTAAATATATGCATTTTTGTTGATTTTCTTTCCATTGTTCAGGAATATTTTCTGTTCTATAAACTTGATGTATAATTTTGGGTATCTTAGGTTTCGAATCAATGTTAACACCAATAGATTCAGAAATTGATGGATTTAATTCATGATTTTGTAAACTTTCTGGGGATGAATCATCAAATATTACTAATAATATACCTAATGTACAGTACGTTATTATTCCGAGTACAAGTATATTCAAATATAATATTATTTGTAATTCTCTTCTTATCCTCATTCTGAGTTTATGCAATTATATCGATGCCCTTTTTCCAATCCCCGTTTATATTGTTATGCTGTAATAAAAAAATATTTGTAATGATATGTCTAGGTATTTACAATTCTAGTAATGTTAATGTGCTTTGCCAAAATATATTAATGACAATCTCTTACGTACTTTAACAAAGGTATATATATATTGTGATTGTGCATCTATCTACTCTATTATTGTTTTAATTTATCTAATGCATTCAATACAATTTTTTTTATTTATTCTTAAAAAATACACTGCTGTTGCACCTTACATAACAGAACCCTCCCGGTTACGTACACCAAACAAGTTTTTTTATTGTTGCTACTTCTTTTCGATATTTTCGAAGCGTTCCGTTATTTTCAAGATCTACCCTGATATACCAGTGAAAATACTGTACGACATGACAAATGTTATGTCGTACATAGAATGCAGGGCCAACAAAGAGAACAAGTAGGATTGAACTATGATCATTTTACTAGTAACTAAGCCCTGATCTATGAAAATTAATGATGGTTAATGCTATAAAATAGAGGGATCGTCTAGTAGGAGGGGGAAGTTCCGTCTGCGTTTTGTTGATGTCGACGGATTTACGAGGACTACAACACCGGAATAAGACCATATTTTTAATTTCATTTTATTATTATTTTATTATTTATATAGAGGTATGTATATATTCTCTTGCTTCAATGCCTATTAACGTGATTTCACTATTTCAGATACTTACTGAAAATATGGATGAACAGTAGCTCTTCTCGCACTAATTCTATTAATTGGATCATAAGCTAATAATTTATCTAATAAATCGATACCATTTTGATCCAAGCTTGGTACAACTTGTGCTAAATCTTTTCTACGCCATTGTGGGAATGTAGGTTTGAAATCTGGTAAATATACAATATCTGGCCATACGTTTTCATTTGGTGTACCTAGAACTCTAAATATTTTAAAAATTTGATCAATTTCACTGTCACCACTGAAAATCGGTTTCCTATTACACATTTCTGCAAATATACAACCAATAGACCACGTATCTACACCAGTACTGTATTGTTTACCACCTAATAAAACTTCTGGAGCTCTATACCACAATGTAACAATTTCATGAGTATAAGCTCTCAATGGAACACCAAATGCACGAGCTAAACCAAAATCACCAAGTTTTAAGGTACCTTCTTTATTAATTAATAAATTTTGTGGTTTCAAATCACGATGTAGAATTCTATGAGCATGACAATAAGCAATACCTTTACAAAGTTGCATCATAAATTTCTTAATAATATTGTCGCCTAATGGTTGATCCTTTGGTATACTTTCCATATATCTTTTCAAGTCAAGTTCTAAGAACTCAAAGACTAAATATAACTTATGAGCATCAGAATGAACAATATCATATAATCTAACGATATTTTCATCCTTTAATTCTTTCAACAATGAAATTTCTCTGATAGCTGTACTTGGAACACCTTCGTCTTCACTTTCTAACCTGATTTTCTTCAAAGCAACAACCCTTTGACCTTGACGTAGATCTAATGCTTTGTAAACAACACCATATGTACCTTCACCCACTTTTTCTAATCTTTTATAGTTTGCTAATTCACCACTCATTTTGTTAAGTCTTAGAACAGTATTGGAACTCTTTTCTAATATTACTTACTTATATAGTTCTACTTCACTCACGTTTGTAATGATGTTATATATAGTAAATATAATCTACAATGACTCTAAACTCCTCGACACTTATTTTATATGAAAATGATATTCACTGTGTAAAATCCTTACCGTAACGATTTCTGTGTTACGCGTTTCGCTACAGCAGTTTTCGCGATATCAATTTCACAACAAGGAAGAAAACAAAATTTTCAGTTCGAATGACCCAAAACAGGATATATCACATTCTAAAGAATACTCATTGGTATAATCATTCGCGAAAAATGATATATGTAATCTTATGTTACAATCACAAATATGT
>JAXQGP010000663.1:0-10653 GCA_037040125.1 Kazachstania sp. M6911
AAACAATACATTCTGCGAAGAATGTTTTCTTTAAGATGGACTCCAAGTCTAGATGCTCTATTTTTAGAATATCCGATATACTTAACCGACCTTCCTATAATGTCATCACTTAAAACCGAGTCGATTTGACGTTTGTGTTAGTCCCTCGACTCAAATAAAAATAAAAATCTAAGAATAAATTAAAAATATTATATACGTATAAAAATTAAAAAAAACGTTGCATGTAGAAGGTCTTTTATTGTTTTTTCTTTAACATATATGGGGTATGATATAATATGACAAATGTCTCATTAATGTTCTCACCTTCATTTACGTGAAAGGTACGATGTTGAACCTCCAGATGAGGTCATTAATGGAGAGTGGTGCGAATGATATAATGATGGTGCAGATGATCTTGGAGTTCTTGATACACCACCAAGACTACTTGATCTACTATTCATATTTGATGAATTTAATGTATGATGATGAATGATGTTCTTCCTTGGAGGTAGTGAAGCATTGGATGTTGTTACCGGTGGAGAGTTCCGGGTCTTACTTATTAATAACGAATCGCCATCTTCTTCTGGAAATATATGTTGTTGTGGTACTTCTACTCCACTTATTATTGTCTCTAAATGTGGTTTCTCCACACTCATTAACCTTGGTTCCATATTTGCAATATCTTCTTTGATTAAAGAAGAATCGATATGTGAAATTTCATTATTATTATTATTTTGTGTTGTTGTATCCTCATCTAATTCAGTTACTGGAGATAAATCATCTTTAGTCTTTGGTTCAGTTGAACTTTCTCGAAGAGTAACTTCTGTGGGTTTCTTATCTGATTGCTTTCTTGCTGATATTATATCCTGTGGATCCTTAGTAATATAATCATCCATATAATTGGTATCAATACACGTAACAATACCTTGAAACCATGGATCTTCCATTAATTGATCCATTGTATATCTTGTTTCTTCTTTGGGATCAGCCAACCTCCAAGCAACTCTTGCTACAGCGGAATCCTTAAATCCTTTAGCAAAACTATATTCGATACCTGGACCTTTATTATAACCTGTTTTCAAATCCTTTCTGAAATTCTTGTCATTAAAATGAATATAATTTTCATACCCGTTAACATAATCTCTATACCTTGAATCTTTGTTACACGATTCAATAAATGGAATCATATTATTAACTAAGGTGAAAAGTAAAATCCCTAATGAGTAACAATCTAATTTCAAAGGATCAAATGGTTTTTGTAAATTTTTTGGATAATCTTTCTTTTCATCCCACATCATGACTTCTGGTGAAGTATATGGAGGTGAACCAATCATACCTTTACATAATTTAATTGGACTTGAAAAATCCTTTGGAGTCTCATGATACCAATTAGAAATACCAAAATCTGTAATTTTACAAATACCGTTACTACAAATTAAAACATTTTCAGGTTTTAAATCTCTATGCGCAATCCCGTTATCATGCATAAATTTAATACCTGACGCAACTTGTTTAAATATGCAATATTTCTCTGCGATATCAGTTTTTTTCCAATTTGGTTTAATAATTAATGAAAATAAATCACATTCACCTAATTCCATAATGTAACCCCACCCTCTTGCGATAAAAGTTGTAGTTGGAACTTTACATAAATCAAATACACCAATAATATGTGAAGACCTTGGATCACTTTGGTTAATTGAATTTAAATATTTGGCAATAATATATTCTTTGGAACATCTTTTATAATAAGCATTTTTATCCTCGGAATAAATCATATTAAGTTTTTTGAATGCATAAATTGGTGATCTAACGTAATTAGCAATAACAATTTTTTTAACTTCTGAGGTACCACCGCTACCAATAACTTGATGATCACCTTCAAATTTAAAATTATCTAATAAATAAACAAATTCTTGTTTCATTTCAAGTGGTAAAAAATCATTCGGATTTTCAATAGGTAATGGTAACACTCTAACTTTAGTTGAACCATCGTGTAAATAATATGATGCATCATGTACACCATTTTGAGAAGAAGATATATTGTTACTATTACTGCTATTACTTAAATTACTTTGACGACTTGTTGTAATATTATTATTTGCCGAAGATGAATAGTTTCTGGGCATATTTGGTTGAATACCATATGGATTATAAATCATTGGTTTTGGAACTTGTGAAACTGAGTCGACATTAGTCAATTTTGAAGTACTAGTAGTATTAGTGCTATTTGAAGATTTGGATTTAGATTTTGATGAAATTACTGGAGCAGTCTTGCGTTTTAATAATTTTTTAGTTGAATTTGAAGGTGTAACCTTTTTATGATGTTTTGTATTACCATTATTTAACATTGTTTCATCAAAACTTTTCCCATTATTTAGAATTTTTTTACCTAATAATTTAAATGTTGAGATTGATGAGATTGAAGTTGTTGATGAACTATTATTAGATGATAGGAAAGCCATTTTGCTAAAGTTATGTGATAGTTATTAGAGATATTATTAATCCTAGCAGTATAATAATAATACTAATAATTAAATTGCGTGTTTTTTTCTGTTTGTTTGTTAAAAATACAAAATTGATAATCGTAATAAACTGATATTCATTCCCAATTGCTAACCTAAAACCATAAAACTAAGAAAGATGAAAAATTAAAAAAATGGACTGTAGAAATGTAACCGTGTTTTATTGTTAATAAACTCAAACAATTAATATTACAGTAACCGAAAACAAAAAAGATGGATAAAAAAATAAAGAAAAGAAAATATTAGTCTAATCTGTGATAAAAAAACAGTATGTGTCGTTATGTTATTATTATTTAATCGCAATGAAATAATAAATGTATGAAAAATCTGTTCTTATTATATAACAAGGGTGTATAAATATCAATCTTGGCAAACGAGCTCAGACAATTTGAAAATTCATCTTCAGAAAATGAAGAAAATTCCTGAAATTGATCAGCAATGGCACAAAAGAAACAAGATATCATTGCCAGATTTATTATGGCTGATATTGAAATATGGGTCATTGTTCAGTGGATTTCTGGGTGATAAAGGTTGAAAAGCAAAACTGTTTAGCGCGATTTCGAAACAAAATTTTCACTCACACATTTTTACTGCACCATGGCAATTCTAGTTGTTTTTCCCTTGTTATCGTCATCGCAACCACAATTTTCTGCTAAATGATCGTAATGTGGATGGAGATAGGAAATAAGACAACCGAAGTGGGGATATCCGAGACTGTCTGCGGTATGTTCTGTGTCCGAGATTTTTGTTTATGTGACATTGTTGATAGGAACCTCCCGTCCGTAGTGATGTGGCACGTGTATCGCGTGGTACACAGAATATGATGTACGAAACATACTATATTGACAATATTATTATTGTGCGGCTTCCCATC
This sequence comes from Kazachstania sp. M6911, assembly GCA_037040125.1. Taxonomy (NCBI): domain Eukaryota; kingdom Fungi; phylum Ascomycota; class Saccharomycetes; order Saccharomycetales; family Saccharomycetaceae; genus Kazachstania; species Kazachstania sp. M6911. The sequence goes on from JAXQGP010000663.1 coordinate 3,379, forward strand.
GCTGATCTTTTTAGTTATTATTACGTGCGCCCGTAGGTATTGAATTATTAGGGGAACCATAATTAGCAAGATTTCTTTCGGAAAGATGGATGGGAGACAATATGGATTAATGGCACCAATTTTATTGGTTTATTCAACAGTTAAGGTAGGTAATATTCAAGACCCTAATAACGTCATTCATTCATTCATGCATGCATTACCTTTTAATTAGGGATAAAGGTTACAGAAATGTGACAACTTTTGAGGGTTACGAATTCTATTGGAAACAGCGAGGGATGTCTTAAGGGAACTGTGACCGAATGTAGTGACACGGCAGATCTAGTTAACAGATATGTGGATTTGATAGCCCCGGGGATACTTTAAGATATGTATTCTTCTCATTATAGGGATCAACAGGGGTGTATGTATATCCTTTATTATTCGTATATACAATAAGAGCAAATATATATTTACATGTTAATCGTTTTTATATATTATCATTATGCTAATGTTATCCTTGTACCTGGTAATCTATCGGTCTCGCCGTTATGTAATTCAGCTGGTCTATCAGTACCTTGAAATTCTTGATAAATTTTATTTAATTTCAAATATTCGTGCGTTGAAATTGATGATCTTGTCTCCTGGCAGCATTTAGTTAAATCTTGGATCGTTATGACAGGTTTTGAATGTTGCAATTTGTCATTCTTTGTATTTGTCGTTGTTTTGTTTCTTTGTGATTTGTTATATTCTGATATCTCCTTTTTAATTAGCTTCTTATCAGTTTTATTGGTTTCACATGACAATATTGTAAATTCTATATCGGAATCTATTGTTTCATTACCATCAGGCACCAACTTCATGTTTGTTAATTGACGGTGTACCGCACTTAAATGAGCATTATAATATAACCCTTGTAAATCTGCTCCACTATATCCCTCTGTCTCCTTAACAATCTCCACTAAATCATTTTCATCAATTTCATGATTATCTTGTAATAATTTCTTTAAAATATCTAATCTCGATTCATTATCTGGTATATCACAAAAGATTGCTTTATCTAATCTACCTGGTCTTAATAATGCAGGATCGATTAAATCAGGTCTACTTGTTGCAGCAACAACATAAACACCATCTAATTTCTCAGCACCATCCATTTGTGTCAATAATTGATTAACAATACGATCGGTAACACCTGTCGAATCATGGCCACGTTTAGTAGCAACAGAATCAAATTCATCGAAGAATAAAATACATGGACTTAAGGACTGTGCACGTTCAAATAAATCTCGAACATTTTGTTCACTGGCACCAATATATTTATTTAATATTTCAGGACCCTTAACAGGTAAAAAATTTAACCCACCACATTCTTTAGCAATTGCATTAGCTAATAACGTCTTACCACATCCGGGATAACCGTAAATTAATAAACCTGATCTCAATCGTAATGGAGATTTCTGGAAAATTGGTGAATATTTAACTGGCCATTCAAGTGTTTCTAATAATATACGTTTGGCTTCGACTAACCCACCAATTTGATTCCAACCCTGTTTCGACGCTCCATTAGTGTCGTTGTTCTTGCTCTTTTCAACACCTTGTAAAAATACAGGTACAAATTCTTCGTTAATGGATTTAAATTGATTCCAAGATAATATTTTATCCATATTTTCAGGACCTTGCAGGATTAATATATCATATAATAGTCTTTCAACAAGGTTCTTAATATCAAGAATAGAATAACCTTCTAGTTCCATACTCATATCATTTGTAGTGAAATCAGAACTCAATGAAATGTGTGATTCAGGTAATAGGTGATCTAACAATAATTTACGTGCTTGTTTAACAGGCGGTTTCAGCGACCACGTCTTCCCAACGAAATGTTTCTCGTACAAAAGCTTGTTTAATAGATCCTTCCTTGAGCTTGTAAAAATTATTCTTATAGTATTATTATTCTTATTCACTACACGAAAAATTTCTTGAATTAATAATAATGTTAGTCTATCAGATAAACTGTTTCCATTATTTCCACTATTCGTTTCACTATTAGATACTGTACCACTGAACAAAAATTCTGCATTGTCCAAAATAATTACACATGGTTGGTACCAATATGATAAACTCACCAATTGATTACATATAAACGTATGCATCTTCTCATAATTGAATGTATTTTGTAAAGATTCGCAATCATAGAAAATTACATGCTTTCGTGTACTCTGTAATAGCCGTTTTTCAACTTCTTGTATTAATGATGTCTTACCGACACCCAGCGACCCTTCAATAACAATACCAGGACTAGCCAGTACATTTTTGGATACGTGTGAAATTATTTCACATAATGTTTTGTCTAGTTCAACATATGGTGTATCAGTATCATGGTGATTGTAGGTATGATCGTCTTTAGTATATGCAAGATTGCTATTAAATCTGGTTTCAATACGAATGTTGTGTGTGTCATGCCCTGATAAATTTATGCACGGAATATGAATACCGGCATTGTCAAGCAACTCCACAATAACATTTTCTTTTTTAAATAACTGCATATTTGTAATGTAATTAGTGCTTAAAATTGATTTCTGTATTTGTTCGGTCCCGCATGCATCTGCTTTACCACCAAAATGTAATATTATACTCATATCTAATAATTGAGTACCGGCTATAGGCGTACTATCATTTAAAAATTCTACTTTCAATTTTGTACCATTGTTATATTGAAAACTATGTTCTATGCGTACTGAATTTCGTATTGGGGTACTTAACAAAGCATGTCCTCTGGGTAACTTTTTATCACATATCGATCTCACTGGTAACACACGAGTAATAATACGGTTTGTGAATTTTATTATTGGTTGATCATCTTGCACATCATGTTTAGGTTTCACTTTATTACCATGGTCTATCTCGATTTTATTTTCAATTACAGAAATATATGCGTACTCGCTAATGAGTTCATTGTCGTTCAGGTATATACATGTTTCTGTATTTTCATTTTTATTCGATAAAATTTCCCAGCATAATGATCTTTTTGCAGTGATTGTGGTTTCATTCGATGATGCTTTTACATTACGGTTTCTCATCTTATTCTCCATCGGCTCAACTATAACCAAAGATCCATCCCCAATCAACCCAACTGTAAGACTCTCAGGAATAAGCTTCTCTACAGTAAATTTGCAAACAGTATTGCCGATATAGCATACAACGACACCACCTAAATTAATCATTTTGGTTTGATTCAATATTTCTTGTTGTAAATAATTACTATGTAACTCAGCAATTTCCCAATCATCGCTACTTAGTGGTTTCACATATGCTTCTGATATCATAGAACCTAATGGTTCAAATTGTTCCATTTCGAAAGATATCAATTGATTTGGTTGAAATCCCAGACATTTAGCCAAAATAGGATTGATCTCTACACTATTGTTATCAGTACTGTCAAAACCATCCCAAGAAACATACCATTTGTCGTCTAATTTAAATCTGAAGTTTTGTATTTCAATATGGCTAGTATATATTGTGTCAGCGGTAGTGTTGGGGATCCTAATGAAATTACCTTTTATTTCATTGCTAAACTTGACTGATAATTTCCTGTTTCTTATTAAACTCATTTTAATTATTTCGGTATGACTACAATGAGCTTGTAAATCTACTGTAACTGTAGAACATCTATATATATTAGAACTCTTCTTCACATAACATCTGTTCCCATGACTTTCCTTTAAAGATGAGTCTCTTCGGTGGATCCGAGACGGCTCGGCTTTCGTTCGCCTGAATTAATTTTCAGGATTAGATCGCCAAAATTCTGATAAATATATTAAACAACAACCTTTGAGAATAAGAAAGTAAAGGTTCGATCAAATTTCTATATTACAAGAAGTAAGATTAATTTGCCTTACTTAGAATTACTAAGAAATTGTTTTAAGATTATACATTTCAAGAGGTCAAACAGAATTTTTTTAGGACAATCGCCATTTTCACATTCAAGAATACCAAATATGGGTGTAAGATTTATACTGTGTTTCAATAAGCAAGGTGTCGTAAGACTGGTGCGTTGGTTTGCTGTTAAAGACAATTCTACTGAACCACAAGAAGAAATTTCACAGATATATAGATTGATTTCCAGTAGAGATCACAAGCATCAATGTAATTTTTTTGAATTTTCAGATGATACAAAATTGGTATATAAAAGATACGCAGGTCTTTATTTCGTTATGGGGATTGATATCAGTGATGAAGAACCTATTTATTTGTCACATATCCATATTTTTGTGGAAGTACTGGATGCATTCTTTGGGAACGTCTGTGAATTGGATATCGTGTTCAATTTTTATAAAGTTTATATGGTCATGGATGAAATGTTTTTAGGAGGGGAAATACAGGAGGTTTCGAAGGATGTTTTATTGGAAAGATTGAGTTTTACAGATAGATTAGAATAGATGACCTTACAAGAACATGAAACTGATGGATTTTGTCTGTCATTTTGGGATGATTCGTCAATTGAATCAGTACTCAATGAACTACATATAACCAACTATTCTACTCCATGTGATATATTATATGGAATAATTGTCTATTCCAATATTGGGACGTATTTATGCATGCGCATCATGAGTGGTTAATTTCCTGTAGCCGACTTGGAATAACACGTATAACGACTTTGGTTTATGAGAATTTGACTTCGGAATCATTTTTCCTTTAAGCTTCTACACTTAACGACATAGTTGAAAAAGTTCACATTTTATCGAATTTTTGTAACTTGTAGGCAGTTACTAAGAATTGTGATCAAAGGCTACAGGTCTCAGTTTGTTGAGAAGATTGGAATAAAGACGAAATATTTCATAACGTCTCCCATTTGTGGGTGTCACATGAAAAATTGTGTTTGGAAATGTAATGATGACTCTAAAGTCAAGTTTGTAGAGCTAGTATTACACTTTGTATTTCGATATATCTATAACCATATACTTGTAACTCTTAGAGATTGAGTATGAGAATATCTGATAGTAGATAGTTAGTAATGGTATTAGTTAATACTATGATGCAGGATTATACGTCCCCGGATCATAGCAGAGCTCCTCTCCCTTTTCATAACAGGAAGAGATATATAAAGTGTATTATATAGTTTTACATAAGTTCGGAAAACTTGTTCCCTTTTATATGAAAATCTTCACAGCAATATCGTATTGCACGAGATTACTGCGCATAACAGTACAATAATAATTTCCAACAGAATGGAATCTAGTAAATCTATTAACTAACAACAAAAAGAGTAACTATGGTTGACAAATTTGATAACTCAAAGTAATAAAAAACAAGTGAAAACATAATCTAGAGTCATACATGATGTCCACAATGCTAATACTGGAGATTTATATATCTGAAATTATTAAACTCTCTATTATACAGAAGGAATAGCTATTTATGTAGTGAGAGATTTCATTTCCCTAAATATTATATACATTATTTGTAATCATATCTTAAGGATATCAGATGAGTGTATGATTACTGGAACATCGAACGAATACCGAAATAACAATGACATCTTCTGACATTAATTGTGTAGCTCATCCAATCATGGGCGACAGATCAAATAGTTGGTCCGATGTGATATGTTGAATCGACCACAACTAATTAGATTGATGTACACAACTTCCCGTTAAACCATTTCTTCTAATATTCCAAATAACTATAAGAAGAAAAAAATCAAACTTGCGAACAATAAATGAATTTAATAATTCTTTCTCTATAAATTAAATATTATTTATAGTTACTTTTAAATAGAGTAGAGATTTATATATCTAAATATATAACTAATAATTTATCTTCTATCACTAGGATGTACTAAACGATGAAGTTTACAACAGGAACTAATTTAAAACCTCAGAATACCATTTACAACAAAATGTGGAGTTAAAAAGATGTCAAAACGTTAAAGAAATATCAACATTCTACCGTATGCCCTATATACGATATTTGATCCGTCCTTTTAATTGCTAAACTTATTATAGACCGTACTAAACAATTTTTCCATATATTTGTTTAAATTTACTTTCTAACTAAATTATTTACTCAGTCCTTTACAGAAAATTGTGACAATGACACACTGTTTCTGACAGAGGCTGTCATCTTGAAAATATAACATTAAAATAATTTTTTTATTTAATCTTAAATAAATATATTCAAGTGTTACTATTTCAAATTATATAAAAGCAAAATACATATTCAGAATATGTGACCGGGCAACAGTCATCAGATAAAACTAATTAATATCATATCCTGACACATATCAATATTCATTGTTGAAGAAACCATCTAAATCCAATATAACATTTGGTAGTGCCGCAAAATTTCGGTTGTGAAACATCGAATCTGCTAACGATCCAATAAAATAATGTCCACAAGTGACTAATTTAACTATCTGAAATAATAGATATTTCTAGATTAGATTCCATATTAAATTGTACTAATAACGTGACACCAACACAACAGAAACCCGACACTACCAAATATTTTATTTTGCTCACACTCTCTTCATTAAAATGGGGAATATTCCATATTTGTATACCTATCTCAGTTCAATAATATAGGACCAATTTAGACTCAACACCATAGGTTGAACGAGAAGTATAGCCTCTGGTTTTACCTAAGGTGTCGGTATTATTCTGTTACTTTTAAAAGAAAGATGACTAGGAACAAAAACACATACGAGAAGGGTTCAGGTACGACTTTTTACCAGCAGTCATTTACGCTAATATAGTTTTTCGGCCCGGAAATAACTGGACAGAAATACTTTCTTTCAAATTTCACCACGCTATAATCCCCAATCAGTTATCTATATAAACACATTAATATTATTTCTTTGATTATTAATTAAAATATAAATATTTAGAATTATTTATATTTACTTATACAACAATATTTAGATGTTATTTGTAAATGGATACAGTGCGTATTGTATCGTATTGTATCGTATTGTTTTGAAAAAAAATTAGTTTATTATTGTTAAAATGTATATCTTTTATTTTTTTGTTATGCTTTTAATATTATTATACAATCCCAACAAAATTATGTGTCCAGTAAAGAAAAAAGAGAGTAAGTGGGACTGTAACGAAAATTTCATGGAATGAAAAAAAGCGCCTGTAAATATGCGAATCTGGGAAAGGGACTCCAATCTTTATGTGGTTAGTTATTCTTGTGTATTAAATACTAATTCTGTAATTACTTCAAGAATTCTAAAATTTGTTGCGTTATATTATATAATTCCAAACTAGCATCTTCAATTGGTTCAGAATTCCGCGA
>JAXQGP010000664.1:0-11811 GCA_037040125.1 Kazachstania sp. M6911
TACTGCGTTAATACTTTACCTAGTTATCAACTTAAGTAAGTTCAGAGAAATGTAGTTGTTCCTTATATAGATAATCCTTTCTGTTATCAGAATCGAACTCTCCCGTTTCTTTTCTGTGTATTTTTTTTTTCTTTTTCTACTTCAAATTTCATGCGTTCCTTTGTTTTCTAGGATCGCCCCCTACGTAAAGGAAAAAATCGGTATGTGATAAACTATGATGATTTACTATACTTCTATGTGCTATGACTACAGTTTGTATTACTATGCGATTATATTCATATTGTTATACTATAACTATGCTTAAAGGAATCTGTATTTATAAATGTATAAAATTCCATATATATATTTTGTTTTATTGAGTTAAACTTCAATCTCCAAATCTCTTTCAATTTGATCCAATTTGGATTCTAAATTTTCAAATCCCATACCCATTAATTTACCATATTTCACTATCTTATCACTTGTGGATAATTCACTTATCTTTTGTTGAATCTTATTCATCTTCATTTGTCTCTGTAATTGTAATAATGATAACATTGTAGCTAATTTCAATTGTTTAGAATCATTTTCATCAGAATCAGATTTTGTATCATCACTAACTTCTTCTTCCTCATGCATTATCTTCGCAATCTTCAAAGCTTGACTACGTTCCATTGTCTTCTCCAATTGTGTTTGATGATTTGTATTAGTTTGTAGTTGATCTTCAAGTAAAGTACCTACATTTTTAACATCGGTAATATTCATATCATTACAAATATCCTTAGATTGTTCCCTGATAGAACGCATTCTATTATTAACGAATTCAATCTCATGTTCAACATATGAGGTATCGTTAATAATAGTACTCATTTCTTCCTCAATATTATTGGTCATCTTATTAACCATCTTATTTAAATCAAATACCATCTTTCTAACACCTGTCAAATTAGTCATTTCATTCAATTTAGATTGAGTTTGACGCGATAACGCATCCTCAGAGACTAAATTAACAAAATGTCTAGAATTTTCATTTAATGATGCAAAATGAGGAGACGCTAAAAATGCAGATCTTCTAATTTTATTATTATGTCTTCTTAATGGACTTTGACCCGGTGAACCATGTTCATTATGTACATTACCCATATCATCTGGATGTTGCATTGGGAATGGAGAATTTATCATAGGTATCTTTGATGGTGTCAACACACCTTGTGGACTCATCAAATTTTGTTTACTATAATTCTTGGTGATTGTTGAAGTTACTGGTACAGTTGGATTAGCAAAAATATCAACAGAAGAAATATCTTCTACACTGATCATGTTTAAGGATGTACTTGTTGGATCTTCTGTTAAATGTGGTTTCAAATCTGTTGTTGGTGGAAGCTCAATTGGTTCATTTTCTTTAGGTTCATTTTTCTTTTTCGGTGCTTTCTTCTTAGGTTTTTTCATATTTGGTGATTTCAATAATTTCTGTTCTTGTTCTTGTGGTTGGACATCTTCAGATAATCCATTATCATCTTTAGGATTAGTTTTTGGATGAGATGGAATTATTAAATTGAAACTAGATAAGATATCAACTGGAGAATGTTTATCGATATTAAGAATACTAGTTGATGCACCAAGTAAGCATAATTTATTAAATAATGATATGTTTAAATTTAATGCAGCTAAATGTAATGGAGTATTACCAAAACTATCTTGACAATTTAAAGTCATTTCTAATAATGAATAATTTTCTGTACTTAATATTTGTAATAATGTCTCAGTATATGAATTGATAATAGCCGGATCCTTAGACTTATTTACACTCAATTCAACTAAATAATGCAATGGTAATCTTCCATTTTGATCTGGAGAGATTAAACATATCTTTAATGTGGATAATAAATGATGGAATGAATTACTTTTATAGTTGTTGTTATAAAACAATGCTTTTGTGACAGCGTTAAAACCTTTGGAGTTACAATGTAATGCGTTTGCGTTTGTACTTAACAAAAGACGAATTAATGGAATATTAGCCATTGCTGCTGCCCAATGTAAAGATGTATGACCTTGATCATCTACAGCGAAATCAATGTTAAAGTTTTGAGGTGGGTAAAATAATTCGACAGGTAATGAATATGATTCATCATTGGAATTAACCTCGGATGACAGTGTTTGTAAAATTAAATTTTTATAATCTTCGGAACTTAATGAGGGTTGTTGATGTTGAGGTGGTGCATTTTGATTCATCATCATACCATCTTGAAAATGTTGCTGTTGCAATGATCCCTTTTGTCCCTCGTTGTTATTACTTTGGTGTCTAGATTGATGACTACTGTTTGATGCGATACGTGTTTGATTATATTGTTCCGGCATATAGTTGTTGTTACCATCTGTATGATTTCCATTATTCCCATTTGGACCGTCAGGAACAAACTGTAAATAAGGGTCATGTTGTTGAGATTTATATTTTGAATTATTTTTATTCCGACCATGATTTTGAATATTTTGATTAAATTGCTGTTGTTGATTATTATTATTATTATTATTATTATTATTATTATTATTATTATTATTATTATTTCCATGTTCATAAGAACGAACATTTGTTGGTACTGGATAAAATTGTAATGGTTTCTGTGATGCAGAATAACCATTTGTTTGAGGAGTTTCATTCGAACTTATATGTGATATTGTTGAATTCCCACTTACTGTAACACCAAATGAATTAGTACCAACTAATGCAGAATTTTCAGTATTACCATAATGATCATAATTCATTGTACTTACAGATTGTTGTGATAAATAAGATTGTTGTGGAGTTTGAAATGCGACACCTTGTAATGGACTTGGATTTGCTCCAGTTGTATTACGATTCTTATGTGTCTTTTTCAATTTTTTATAATTTGATGATGATGATGTAGTACTATTTGGACCACTATTAATAAATTGACCATTATTTTCATATTGTGGTCTCCTCTTTGGTGTTATTTTATAACTTGATGGAGAAGAAATTCTTTTACCTGGTGAAGTCTTTCTCAATACACTATTTTTCGTTCTTTTTCTAGGTAAATTATTTGGATCAGGAATAAAATTTATTATAGTAGTAACAACAGGATCAATAATATTATATTTTGCAGCAATAATTTTAGCTTTATCTAATGGTACCCAAGTTCCTTGAAATCTACCATAACCACCTTGAATCTTTTCATGTTGAATTTGACTTGATTCCTTTTCTAAAATTTTTGTTCTTTGATTTTTGGAAAAATTACCAATTTTAAACATTTGTGTTAAATTAACCCAATCATCTTTAACTTTCCTCATTACTATATGTGATTCAATACCACGTATATAACATTCAAATACATCCGTATCTGCATATGTAGCAATTTCAATAATGGGACCTCTCATATCAGGATGTGGAGGTTGTAATTGATTCATGGAATTGTTATTATTATTACTCGGTATTATATCGTTATTGTTATTGTTATGCATTGAATTGATATGATGATGCATATCATCTGGTTTCGTTGTTGTTATTGTAGGTATTTGTGAATTCACCATCATATTACTATTATTATTATTATTATTATTATTATTATGAGATTCATTTGATGGATCTACCATTATTGAATTAAACGTCATATTTATCTATGGATGGATGCGAAAGAAATATGAATTTGTTATGCTATAATGTATGCGAATGAGCAGGATGTAGTTTCTTATTATTATTTTAAAGTTATGATAGCTGATTTAATTAATGTTAGCAATTAATCATGTAGGATTGATATAATTAATATTGTCAATTTGATTAGATCAATTATTAATATCTGAATATAGCACAATTTAATCAGTTATATGAAATTATTATAAATTTTGAAAAAAAAATAAATAAATAAATAAATTGAGGACGTCTCTTTCAGAAATTGAACCCACAGTTGCATATTATCGATAGTAATTAATTCCCAACAAAGTAATCTAATAAAAATTGAAAATTGAGTGAGCGTCTTTTTTTTTCTCGTTTGGCGGTGTCAGTTCCATTTTCACAGTGCGGAAAAAATGAATTAAATTTCAATTTTAAAATTCATCGTTGTGAATTTTGATGTCTTAATTAGGAAATTGACGCGTTAAATTGATTGAGACAAATATATATACTTCATTACAGAGAATATATCGTAGAAGTGTCAAGAAATTTGAAAATTTAAATAAATTTAATAAAATTTCGTGTTTTTAAGTGATAAGATTATAATATATGATATATTAAATCCGGGGTTCGAACCAATGAGAAACCACATCAAGTATGAATAGTTAAACAAGTTTACATATATGAAACATCTTCTATATACGTGATTGATATAACAAGCCATTATAATTTTGAAACATTGAGATAGATTATAGCTGGCTCTCCCCTTCACGTATTATCCGTATTGTATTGCATCAAAGAAGATAGAAATTATTTAATTTTGTTTTTTTTGTTTTTCTGATCTCGCGCCGTCTCGCGTCGTCTCGCGTTGTCGCCGTCAATATTTACAGTTTGTGTGTGTTTTGTGTGCTATTTCAATGCCTATTTCCATGTGTATTTTGTTTGCATCTGTTACGGTGAAATAGTTTCCTTTTACTTGTTTGGGTCTTATTAGTAAATGTTGTTGTTGTTTTCTTTTTTGAGATACGGATGAAACAATAAAATATAATAACTTGTAAAAGTTGAAGAATGTTAAATATTTAGTGAAACAAACATATATTTACTACATATTTCACATACTGATATTTGGATTCGACCATAATCTCATTAAGAACAGTTACAAAAGTGTATTATAAAAGCTTCGTCAATAAATTTTTTGAATCCTTAGTTTACCACAAAGGAACTATTGAAATCACTCACATTATAGCCTCAAAATAATGTTGTTCCCATTAGATATTGATCAACATGATACGGAGACATCAAGTAAAAGAGTATCAGATATCTTAGCACAAGAAGCAGCAAGATTAAATCAATCAACAAATACAAATAATAAATCAAATCAATCAAATTATTATGATCCAGATTATATTTCATCAATAGATTTACAACAAGATATGAAAAAACTTATAATTAATGCGATTACACAATTAAATTATGATACTGCGATTTTCATTGCTGAATTATATTATTCTGAGTGTTTAGGATTACCAATAAATTCAATAAATAGAATTCAATCAATTTATTTATATTCATTATCATTATATTTAAATGGAGATTATAAATTATCATCAGAAATTTCAGAAAAATATAAAAGTATTCATATGATAATAGCTTACATTTTCGCTAAATGTTCATTAAAATTAGAAACTAATGAAGAAAATGCATGTTTATATCTTGTTATTCATTTAGATAATTTTATTAAAAATGAATTAAAGGATCAAGATACATTTATCTTTATGCCAAATTTAGCAACTATACATTCTTTAATTGGTGATTTATATAAAATTACAGATAATTTAAAATCAAGTGTTAATCATTATTTAGAAGCAATTAATAAAGATCCTTACCTTTGGCAAACTTTAGTTTCATTAAATGATATGAAAATTATAATTGATTTGAAAAAATTATATAAAATGAATAATCAAGATATCTCAATAGATCCTTCTGTTGCAACTAATGGTATTTTAAGAAAGGATCTAACTAAACAAATGAATAACACTAGTAACAATAGTGGGAATAACTCTATATCAAGTAGACAATCAATGGATGATAAGAATAAAAATAGGGATTCTACAAGATCATTGATATATAATACATTATCACCATTTAGATCGAATAGTAATAAATTAAAACATAATAAGGATAATATAGATATCACAACACAAGATATTCAATCTGGATCAATAAGAATAAATGATCATAATACTAATAGACAACCAACACCGTTATTTTCAAATAATTCAATAAATGCAACAGAATCAGATAATGTAATACAACAAAGACAAACAAGATCTACAAAAAGAAATATTAATAACAATATATCAGGAATATTAGAATCTCATACAGGAGGGACATTACCTACTAAAAATAATGATACAAATACATTTGGTTCAATTCCAACAATAATAAAAAATAAAATATTAACTACTCCACCAACAAAATTAGGCAATGAAACACAAAGGACAACTTTTAAGACACCAAGAAACAAATCAAATTTCACTTCTCAAACTATTGCTACCACTGCAAAAAGAGTATTCTCAGGACAAGGAATACATAGTAATAATAGCAATCATAGTAATGTAACAACTTTCAACGCACCAGGTACAATAACTAATAAAGCATACGATAATGAAACAGGTGTAACAAAAGAATTTCAAATGTTATTCTATATTTTCACAAAAGTTTTAAAGACATCATCACAATATAATTCTTATAATGCTATAAGAATAATGAATAGACAATTACCTTCTCATATCTTGAATAATATGCCATGGTGTCAAGCTCAATTAGGTAAATTACATTTTGAAATTGTTAATTATGATATGTCCCTAACTTATTTCACAAATTTAAGACGTCTCCAACCAACAAGATTAAAGGATCTGGAAATATTTTCCACATTATTATGGCATTTAGAAGATAAAGTTAATCTTTCAAACTTATCATCAGAATTATTAGAAATGTATCCAAATTCACCTGAGACATGGTGTGTGTTAGGTAATTATTTCTCTCTACAGAAAGATCATGATCAATCTATAAAAGCATTAGAGAAATCAACTCATATAGATCCTCGTTTCGCATACGCCTATACTTTATTAGGTCATGAATATGCCAATAACGAATCATTTGATATCGCAAAGACATATTATAGAAAAGCCCTAGCATGTGATCCTCAACATTATAACGCTTACTATGGTTTAGGTAGTTGTGCATCACAACTTGGTAAATTTGAAGAAGCTTTACTTTATTTTGAAAAGGCAAGAATGATTAATCCCGTTAATGTTGTATTAATATGTTGTTGTGGTACAGAATTGGAAAAATTATATCATAATGAAATGGCTTTGAAATATTATGAAATGGCATGTAAATTGGGACCAAAATCTGTATTAGCAAAATATAGACGTGCAGAACTGCTGTTTACAATGAATAGATATAGTGTTGCCCTGGGACAATTTGAAGAATTAATTAAATTAGATTTAGAGAATCCAAATTTACATTTCATGTTAGGTAAAATTTTACAAGCTTTAGGTAGAAAAAAGGATGCAATTAGAGAATATACAATCGCGTTACATTTGGATCCAAAGGGGAATCAATTTGTTATTGACGCATTGGAAAGTTGTCATATGCAAGAGTAAATGTTTAACCATAATATATAATTAGATTAAATATGACAGTATATAATCAAAATAGACGTTTAGAGCAATTTTCCACCGAAAAATACTTGTTCTCCCACACAATCCCTGAAATTATATGCAATATTGATATGCTATTAATATTTATAAACGGGGCTATTAAAAATTATGTAAATGTTAAGTGTAATTATATTTGTTCATATCGTAATCATATGAACCCTGCAGCTTGCATCATATTCTTCCTATTTTGTTCTTCCCACATCATTTCATCCTCATCGGCTTCATGTAACGCTCTATCTTCATCTATTTTAGTCATTTCTTTCTTTGCATCCTTCAACATATTTTGTGCTTTACTTAAGGACACAGTTGGCATATTATAAGAGCAAACAATTGGAGTCGAATCATCTAATTCAATATTTGCCTTAATCAATGCAGCAACCCATTTTCTCATATCTTCTTTCGAATCAACAGCAAAATAATGAACACGAGGTTGTGTAAAAGTTAAACCTTTCTTGAAACCTGGTTGAGGTGGTACCAATTTGAAAAAATATTTCCCACGACCTATACTTGCCGCATATATAGAAATTGAAGTATCTTCATCTTGAATAGATACAACTTTATGACCAGTAATATCAATCAACCCTTTTTCTTTACCATCATTTGTATTTGAGAAATATGATAATCTATTATGATGTAATGTGAAAAATCTCGTTTTCCATACACCCATCTTACCACTACCTTTCTTACTCATCCAACCTGAACAATCCGCATTCTTAATAGCGTTGTCAACTGAGATGGTACGAATACCTTCTTGGAATGCAGATGTTTGTTTCTTTGCTGATGATTGTAAACCGAATTTACCTTTAGATTTTGTACTTTCAGCAGTGGCTCGTTTCTGTAATGGTTGTTTAGGTTTACTTGCACTGGAAACAATTGTACCACTTGTGATATTTGCGGTATCCTCATTAGATAGACTTTGATGTCTAACTGAATTGACAGCTGCTGAACTTCTACGAGAATGTGATGTCTTTTTATTACTTGGGGTGAAACTATCTCTATCATTAGAATAAGTATCGAATTTAGTCAAATCATAATTATCCTCTTTCTTACTTGGTGATAGAAATGATAATAGAGATGATCTTCTACTTTTCTTTAATTCTGAATTACCTTGAGATATTTGTCTTACATGCGATTTAACCCCAGATGCAGATCTTGAATGCGAACCTTGATAGTGTGTGCCAGATGGAGTTCTTGCATGGCTATGTCTAGTATTATTATTATTACTGTGGTATGTTGTCGATGGTGTTCTTAAATGATTGTCCTTATAATTAGCTCCTTGTAATGTACTTGAATGTCTTGATGTATAGTGATTATTGACACCTGATGGAGTACGAGAATGTGCATTAGCTACAAACATTGCAGCATTACTCTTTGATGGGGATCTTGAATGATCATGTGAGAAATTAGATGTAGATGGTGTTCTTGGGTGATTATTACTTGTGCTTGTACTATGATGATGATTCTTAGATGCAGAAACATTTCTTGAATGAGAAGTTGAATAAATTGCAGATGATGGTCTAGTTGAATGTCCGGAGGGTTGATACGCATTTGTTAATGTACTATCACCATTCAAATCATCGTCATTTGCGGATAACATTGAAATCCTATTGAATAAATCAACGAAGGATCCACCTGACTCGGTTTTCCTATGTGATTTTTGACGTAGTTGAACAGTATGTGTTCCATCGGCATTATCATCACCGTTACTATTTACCATGGTACCATTAGATTTACTCATATATGGAGACATATCTCTTCTACCATGTACTGTGTTACCATTACTGTAACTGTGATATGAAGAATTTGAATTTGATCTTAAATGTTGAGGTGACAATACAGGTGATCTCGATCTAGGGAAATTGAAATTGGCCGAATCGTTGCCTGTGTTAGATTTTGCACCTTCCTCTGAAATTGGTGGATATTTGAAATAATCTTGAGATGCATGTTTTAAAGTGGGTGACGAAGCCATCATTGAGTTCATACCATTTAATGCAGGTGACATTCTTGGTTGTACTGGACTTGGATATGAAGGAGGTTTTGGAGCTTTACCAGGCGATTCGAATACTCCTGTTGTCTCTGATGTTATTGCTAATCCACTTGGTTTTGGTGTTGTCACTGTCGCTATTGGATTCTTTGGTGTAGTTGGCCTTATCATTGGTATTCTTAATGTATCTATAATTTTAAATATTTCAAATCTTGCACCAAATGAATCAATTTCAATTTTTTTCAAATGTGATAATTGTAATTCTAATAAACGTTTCCCATTTATATCATGAGCTTCGAATCTTGAGGAGATTTGTTGTTCGAACCCTTTTGAATGGAAATATTGCGAGACTTCTGATGGTGTCCAATTAGGTATATCATTCATATTACCATTAAAAGTTTCCGTTGTCGTTATTTCACTACTTATATTAGTTGTTGATGGTTTCTCATTATCTTCGATATCAAGTCCCGGGGTGAACAAAGAATTACTATCAATATCATCTGTATCATAACTGTTTAAATTAGATGTACTATATGAATTAGTTGGTTCAACGGATAACATATCTAAAGAACTATTTCTTAATGCAGCTAAAGCATTATCAATATCCTTCATTGTATTTTTAACAGATACGACTCTTTCATGACGTTCTGGAGATCTAACATCAATCTTAGGTTCAATATATCTTTCAGTAAATAATCTTGGGAATAAACCTTCATTATTAGTTGTTAGATTTCTTCCAATATACCAACCATCATTAAATTCTGCATCATTATTAATTACTCTAATTTTATCACCTGGTTTAATTGTAATTTCATCATCCATTCTACGTGAATAAGCTTTAGTTGTAATTAATATCGTTCCTGATGGATCAGGTATATTCTTATCCATATGTGAGTCATTCATCTTGAAATCTTAATAAAATCAAAAGAAAAAAAAATAAATTGTTATCCTTGCCTATGTTTCAGCCACTTCTTATAAATTAGATCAGGTTTGTATATATGAGTCTATCACGCTTATTCGAACTAATAAATAAAGTATCGTGACACAACCTGAATGTATTGTATGAATAACAACTATTCCTATCCTGTTATGACTATAACTCAACTAATCACCTCTATGTTAATCATTTCTTGTATAATTTTTTAAATAAATTAAAATTATTGTTGTTGTTTGTTGTTGTTTCAATAACTTTTTCGGTTTTCGTTTCCCTCAGTTTCTTTTTCCAAAAGTGGTGAATATTTTTAAATTTTCGCTCCTTCAAAGAAATGACCGTACGCGCGTATATTCCCACTATTTATAAAAAAGGTAAAAATACTAAGAAAAATATAGTATATATATATGTGACACACAGAACAGGTGGTAGTTAAGTGGTCCGTGATCTGTAACTAAATGTTATTTGCCAAGAAACTGCTGTACAAGCATGGGTTTTTGATGTATTCACTCCCGCATAGTTACATATTAG
Organism: Kazachstania sp. M6911; assembly: GCA_037040125.1. NCBI lineage: Eukaryota > Fungi > Ascomycota > Saccharomycetes > Saccharomycetales > Saccharomycetaceae > Kazachstania > Kazachstania sp. M6911. The sequence goes on from JAXQGP010000664.1 coordinate 10,779, forward strand.
CCATATTACAATGATGATGATAGATGCTGGATATGTATTAATGTATATGAGTAGTGATTTGATACAGTTTATATCAGGAAACACAGTTGGATGAAGATGAGTGTGAATATGAAATAGATCATAATTGTATCGATCTATAATTTTGTAGGACGTTTGATATCTGAAAAATGTAAGCGACACACTATAAAACTATACACCTTGATATTTACATGAGGACATAGATATGCCACAGATACTAATATACGTCGACAATACAAAGTATGTGACTGCTTCTGTTTACGAAGTTGTATTTACCTTCTAAACATCCATCCATTTGATATATTTTTGTAATTACTCACATTAAGCGCATAAATCAAATTAACGGAAGGAAACGGCGATAAAATCTAGACTTTTTCTTACCTGTGTTATTTTGGTCCGCGGGAATGAAATGAAGCGATCGCATCAAATCTGTGCGAAAAAATGGAAAATTTTCGAAGTAATGAATGGTTCAATTATTGAAATTGTATCCGATGAGATGAGCATCACTAGCTGTAGTCATATGTATAAGAATCATATACAATTGTAATATAGTGTAAACCATACTTATATTTATTAGCAGAACACAGAACTACAAACTAGATATACAATATGGCTAGAAAATTAAAGGGGAAATCCAATTCAAAGGGTTTAAAAGCTGCATTAGCTAATCATAAATTACAAGATAATTTAATTCAACAACAAAGAAAGAAACAATTGAATCAAGATAGACAAAAGGAACATAAATCTAAAAAGACGTTAGCTCAAGCTAAATTACAAAAGAAGCGTGAAGGTTCAATCATTCCATTTAAATCTAATGAAACTTTATTATTAATTGGTGAGGGTGATTTTTCATTTGCTAGATCAATTGTTGAACAAGGTTATATGCAACCTCAAAATTTAATCGCTACAAGTTATGACGCATCAGTAACTGAATTAAATTTAAAATATCCAAATACATTTCAAGAAAATTATGATTTTTTAATTGAAGAAGGTGTTAAAATTTTATTTCATACAG
>JAXQGP010000665.1:0-11967 GCA_037040125.1 Kazachstania sp. M6911
GGGTATCACTATCCCACAGGATGAAGCTACTGCTGCGAATGAAAAATTAGAGGCTATGTATCCAATTTTTGAACAAAAATTACAAAAACATAAATATTTAACTGGCAATGTAATAACCTTAGCAGACTTAATTGCTGCATCCAGCTTTAGTCTAGGTTTCCGCTCAATGCTGGGAAGTGAATGGCGTGGAGAACACTCATTAATCGCAGACTGGTTTAAAAACGTTATACAATCTGAATATATGAAAGCAAGGTTCCAAGACTTCAAGTATTCCACCGAACCTCATCGAATTACAGAACAATGTTTACCATGGGATAAGAACTAGGTTTTTGCTAAGAGAAATGCGTCATATTCACTTTCTTATTCTTCCGTGACCTGCTCAAACGTGGTATTATTGATGTCAGAATCTGACACTTTTGACAATTTACAGTGTGTATCGTATTACGTAGTGATATACATAGAAAAAAATATGTCTCCGGATATATATATAGTTTTACCACTTGTTATTTATCTGTTCCATTTAAATTCCTGTTGTTCTACCCTGTCTCATCTGGATACTGTTATTGAAAAATTGAATGTTCGTTGTAGCGTATAGGTACATAATTGTATATTTTCTTCTTTTATCTTAATAATAGTACTATAATATTATCCAATTGTTGACAAAATCTTACAATTGCCGTGTTTAACATAGCGGCCGGTTTTATTGTCTCAACACTATTGACATAACATATTTGGATAACTATACACGCCCAAAAAAATCTGAAGTCATATTTGTAATTATTTAATACAGGTTTGATTTATCTATAGTAACATTTTGGGTTTCAAAACGTGCGGTCATTTAGTAATCCGGATTGCCAGTTCATCCCAGTCTTCTACATGACGGCTCCTTAAATGCGGCAGTAAACCTAACTCTAAAAACAAAATAAACGAAGTATAAAACCTCACCTATCGTTGTTATTTAGAAATATAGTATTACTAATGAATACGGATAATTTGTTGAGTAATGAAATAGGAAACGTAATTTATTTCTGGAAGATATTATACTATTTGAACAATGTCTAATTCAATAAGACGATATTAAACAGAAGTTTGATCTACATATATAATAGGGGAGTCAGCTATATCGAAATTCTTTTTTTGGAAATCGCTTCAAAATTGTATACTGATATTTTGACATCCTTCAAAAAGTGGTGTCTACACGAGCGTAAATATCGATGTTAGCTAGAGTCCATTCAATGCTATCTGATGATCATTTATTTAACGGCATCTACCGTATTGAATAATATCAGCAAATCTTAAAAGGACATTCATTCCATTTTAAGCTATATTCCTGTAACTTACAAGATTTCTATCGTAATCCAGTAGTAAGTGTATACATAGTGAAAAACAAAAACGGATTTAATTAATTCTGCATTGAATAAAAGAATTTTTATATACTTTGTTTATCAATAAGGCAGACCTAGAGTTGAGATAGCCCACGGACACTAACAAAGATTGCTGGGTTCTGTTTTTGTCAGTTGATGTTTCCATTGAGATTCCTCTGCAGCAATGAGCTTTCAGACGGGCAGCGTTCGCACTTGTGGGCTTTCATACCAAAAATAAACCTTTGTACTCCCGAAATAAGTGACTAAATGGGCACAATTACGGCAGCTCAGAGAGTATCGTGGACGGTTTGACAGACTCACAAGCAGAAAGAAATCTATTAAAGGTTGCTTACGTGGGGGTCCCATTTTTAACAGTCTTTAAGAGAAACTTACGTAGCTTGTAATTCTGCGTCAATTAAACAGATAATAGTAACTTCTGATACTTTAGAACTTGTTGAAGTTGCAAGCCGGTTATTAGAACAAATAAATGTTTTTTTTACAATGACTAGTGAAGGATTAAACAAGTAACAAAGAATTTTTCAAGTTTCTATGTTCTAATTGCTCAAAATAATGAATATTTACAGCTGCCTCTTTGTTAATTACGCATTCCCTGAATTTACTGCCCTTGTGACGTAACTATACTTGGAACCGAAAGCTTCCCAAACCCCAATAATGGAACGAGCATTCTAGCATCCTTTAGTAATCCCATGAACTCTTCTTGAGAGACCTTGATGAATCCTTTTGCCAAACGAACAGGAACTGTCTATCCGTCGTAGTTATGGGTTGCTGATAATCCCACTAATTCTGCGCGGGTCCTGAAAAAAAAAGTGATACTGCCCGCAGAATTGATAGCGCTGGTAAATAGACAGTCCTAATCGGGTAAGGTGAATATTGTTAGTCTCCTTGTCCTATTAGAAGGTGAGCTATGCATTCATCTGTGTATGAGATTGCAGATCAAAGAGCTTACTGTGTTATAGACATTTCAAGCCTCCCTTGCGAGGATGTCGTAAGAATATGAATTTCTTGAATGGTTATTACCGTTTCAGTAAATTAGACGGATGCTGGGTAGGTCTTTTCGATTGCCATTGTAACTAATTCGTTGCAGAAATTTTCTAATCATGGCTGGACAAGAATTGAAAAAGATACCCTCCTATTCGGGCATTCTGTTCACGCTATTTCTCTTTACCACAGATGTCTCCTCTATCTGTCTTAAATTTCTAAAGCAGGAAGTAAGGTATAAGAATTTCGCTTTACAATAGTAGATTAGTTTCTTTTCACTTCAATGTCCTTAGATGACTAGATATAATAAATTGTACCATTTAATCCATATTCAAACAAACAGACCGTGTTTAACAGGATAAAATTATTGTGTCTACTAATAATAGGATATATTGCTTTTCAATAAGATAAGTTACATCTGCATCCGATAAGAAACATTTGATTTGCTATTCTTGACCTAAAATATGAAAAGATTATTTGTAATAATACATTTCAAATAAAGTAGATATCGTACTCTCAATTAATATCAAGTACTATAAATATTTCTGAGAAAATGTGAAATTTAAAGCAACAGATATCCGTTTCAATAAGTTTCTTTTTCTTGATATAGTAAGATTCGTCTATCCCTACGGTAATATTACTGGGACATGTTAGGATAGCAGGTCGATCCATTTTTCAATGCTAAGAAATTACCGTACCATACAATGTGAAGATCTTGAAATCTGCCAAATCTTAGATATCTAAAGGGAGACCGCAGGTATTACATAAGAAACAGTGACAATAACAAGGTAGCAAAAAAAAAAGATTGACAAAATATCTACTTCTGAGATAAATGCCGATAGAACATTTCTAGGGACAAATATTTCCGGCCGATAAGAATCTTAAATGACGATCTTAAAATATTTGGATGGGTAATCTCTCCAATAGAATGGTGCACAAAATGATTTACACTACCGAGGAAGCTGGTTAACTAATGTGTTTATTGCAACCTGATCGGTAGTCAGATATCGTTTTACTATATCTGAACAGTAGAAGCTGTACCAAATCCATATTTAACATTCCTACTAAGCATCTTTACCTAACATGAACCTTTCCACCATTTTCTGTCATTGAATAAAAAACATTCGGTCTATACTTTAGTTTTAAATAGAAAACTGCATTATAAACGTTTTCTTTCCCTCACAAAAAAGGAGGCCACTTTAAATTATGTAATAACTGTTTTAGTTCAAAGTCCAGCAGTTATTTACAATGATAATCGTTGACAAGATAAAACACCTTTGAAATATATATAAATATATAAAGCAAAAGTTATTCTAATGAAGCTATTTTACACCTTCATTTACGTTATTCTTCCATCAATTCGTTCACTTATACCAAAAAAATATATCAAAATACCTAAATATTGATTAATTCATATATATTGACATAATGTCTTTACCAATTTTGAAATTTTCATTCTTACTACTTTGGTTAGTAATCAATGGAGTTACTGCAGATTCACTTCGGGGTGATTGTCCTAGATGGATAATGAAACACGTTTCTGCATTTGGTTTTAATGCTGCTGTACACTATGCTCCATTCAAAGGCGATCAGAGTAATATTCGTGATTTTATGGATACCAACATGCAAGACTACTTAAATAATCCAGATCAAACGATTTATGCGGTTACTAAACCATCATTTAATATTACCGGTACAGATAAAAATGCCCCAACAATTGGCCATATTTATGATACTTTACCAGAAACTAATATTTCAAATTTTACTCTATTTTTAACTGGTATGTTTGATCCAGATGGATCAGGAGAGCACACATTTGAAATTGAAAATACAGGTGGCTCAGCCGCCATCTATATTTGGGAGGATCCAAATGATTATTGTTGTGCAACTTTTGATTTTCCAAAATCTTTCCCAAATACTGTTCGTTCATATAGTGTTCCAACGAACTCATTAACAAGTAAAGGATCTATAACTTTAGATCTTGTAGATGGGTATACATACTATATAGCGTTAGAATATGTTAACATGAATGGTGACGCAGATTTTAAATTAACTGCAAAAAGCTATTCAGGAGCTATCATAGATGTGTTTGGAAGTCGAGCTGTAGCTATTCCTAAAGATGGTGAATGTCTTCCAGCTGATACAGCAACTACCATCTACACTGAAGGGACATATCCATATCCATATACCTATTCACAGACACGTTCAAGGGTTGTATCCACTCGTTCTCCATCACTTGTAATTACAGAATATCAAGAAATATATTACGTTGAAACACCTACCGGTTCAATAACATCAACAGCTGCTACCACATCGTCTACTTCATCTCCAATAGTAACACATGCATATGATTCAGAAACTTGTGCAATGATAGATCTTCAAAAATTCACCAATGTGGGGTTTGAAGCAGAATTCCAAAACGAATATTATAGTACGTCTCCAGATCTTTTTTACTATGAAATGGTCAGAAAAATCAAAACTCCATTTACAGTTAAATTATCTAATAGATATTCAATAGGTACCGATCCGAGTATTGATATAATGGTTCCTGCAACAGCGACAGCGAATACACTTGAACCTATATATAATGGCATCTATGATGTAAGCATTAAAAATTTTGCGGTTGTACTTAAAGGATATTTCCATGCCCCAGTGACTGGTGATTACACATTCTCAATTAATGAAGCTAGTGACGCTGCTACAATATTCATAATGGATGATATAGACGCATATTGCTGTGGTGCTATTGATAAACCTAACTGGATATATCGTTCTACAAAAGTCATAAACATTCCTCAACAACCTCTTTATAATACAGAAAAATCAAAAACTGTACATCTTACAGCTGGAACTGCTTACTTCTTAACAATGACCTTTTACAATAATGGCGGTGATGCTTTGTTCAAACCATCGGTAACTCTACCTTCTGGTGAGGTAATAACAGATTTCAAAGGCTACGTTTTTAGTCAAGGAAGTGTCTACCTCCCTTCATGTTCAATTGGTAGAGATTCTTTGACAACGACAACATCATGGACTGGAGTAACGACCACAACTTCAACATCAGTCAGTACAGTTCATGAGACTCTTGAATATTTTCATGAAAAATTTCAGTTTGATCAGTTTATTTACCCAACTGAATATACAACTGTTTTCTATGTTATGACACCTGCCCCAGTTACTTCTACATCGTCATCCATACCAGTCACTCCATCTACTATTTCGTCTACGTCGTCATCTTTATCCATGACTTTGTCTGCCGTTACTTCATTGGTAACCAGCTCTTCCGTAATTGTTAGCTCGTCTATGGTTAGTTCCTCTGACACTAAATCCTTATCAACAGGTATATCCTCAATTCTATCTTCCGAAAATGGATCATCATCGATTGCCTCTTCTTCTATCACGAATTATCATTCCATAAATATTTCATTATCAAGCAGCTCGATCTGGTCTTCCAGTTATGGTCCATTATCTATTTCTTCTACTACAACAATGTCGGATTTACCTGAATCTACAATCCGAAAAGATCATTCTAAATCCGCAAATATTATTTCTGCCACATCAACTATATCAAATTCCGCACAATATTCCTCGACAATGTTACAAGGAGATCTGGATAATTCTTCATTTTCTACCCATGATAATAACAATACTACTTTAAGTACGTCAACAACGGGAAATGAAAAACCATCAAACACACACAACTCAAAGGTACAGCTAACTTCTAATTACGGCTTTTCTAATTCGTCGGTTCCAATAGTTTCATCAACCCCAACAAGAGCTGGTGATATTCGTAATTCTGAGAAGGTTAGCACAGTTACATCGAAGATTGATCGTGCCTTATCTTCATCTTTGGAGACTATTAAAACTAGTGCTCAAGATAGTGTGGTGATTTCGGTAACCAGAAGTACACTGGTATATACTGATGCCAGCGGTACCACTAAGACAACCCTAGTTAGATGTTCAACTAGTTCGTTAGGAAATTTCCAAACATTAGAAAGTAGTACCCAGATTAAACCAAATAAGAACCAAGGCGTAAGCTCGCAAGTCAAATGGAGTGAGGGTGAATCGATTTTAACCAATACTCTATTAATGTCGACTTTAGATAACATAGATTTTAAAAACTCAGTTGGAAACAATATACGCCAAACTAGTTCGAATGGCATACAGACAGAATTTATAGCTACGCCGACAAAACAAAAAATATCATCTTCAGAAACTCCGAGATCCATACACACAACATCCACATGTAGTATAGAGCAGGCACTAAATGAGGCACCTAAAGGTAGCTTTAGAACGATTCCATTAGTAATAAGGTTAATTTTCCCATTGTTCTTTATATGAAAAGATACAGTAATAATAATACATACATACATACATACATACATACATACATATTTCATAATTCTTTACGAAATATAATAAATTGCATTTTCAAAAACTCTTTCTCTAGCTTCTTGCAGATCAGCTACTTTTGATAAATATTCATCAATATAGTTGTCCAAGTTGTGTGTATTAGCGACATTTTTCAGTTCAGGTACCTCTCTTTTTATATATTCCCTATCAGAGTACTATTTTTTAGATTTTATTTCGACATTAAATACTCTAAAACATGACTGGCAATCATTACTGGTACTCGAACAGTACTTCCATCCACATATATTTGATATTAGATCAAAATATATTGTAATCTAAACTATCTTTTACCAACTACCGATTAATTAGTAAATTTTTACTTAGAAATTATACAATTGTCGTCCTCGCACAGTTACAAATAAAAGCCATTTGATATAGCTGTCCTTTTATTGCATCAATGATAGGGAATCCTTTTGCCCACTACATCATTTTTCGAAATTATGAACATTGGTTTCCCATTTTAAACCAATTGTGGAAAGATTAAATTGCAGATCCATAGACATGTGTGGCCATTCGCACAAGGTATGTTTATAGAAACCTCTCCACACCAGCTGTCTGATATATTATTACACTAGATTTCTCTTGAGGGTTTTCATATTCATCAAAATATTATAATCATTTTCTTTAAAGAACTGATATAGTAGTACCCTCGGACTGGTAATACCTAATGTTAAGTAGACACCAACATAAGAGATACCATCTTATGTCAGATAATGCTTTTCAGATATGTACCTATAAATGTTTTTTGACAGAAAACTACCAATTGATTGATCAATATATAACTCTGAAACATTTAGCTCCATATTAAAATTAAGTTGGAATTTTCGATGATTATATATAGTTCCATTTTTTGGATGTAAATTATCTATTGTATTTCTTATGTCTAACAGTAGATACATGGAATGTTAACAAAAGGGTTAATTATTAAAAATTTGACAGTCTTTTTGGTTGAGGCCACAGTTTCTTACTGTTCTAAATATATAAATTATATGATATTAGAATATACGAGCTAACTAATCTAAATTTCAGTAAGAGTTCTGTTAAGTGTGTTAAAAAAAGTATTATAGCTTGCAGAAAACTATAGATTAGTTATCTTCACTGGATGCTGAATCCGTCAAAGTTGCTACAAGTTTTATTCCACCAGAATTCTTACCCTCTCTGATGTCTTTCATTATCTGTAAAGTCGAATCAAGACCATTCCTATAAACTCTAATAGGCATATGATGTAGTTCACCGCTATTTAATTTTGGATTAACGATTTTAATGAAGTCAATGATAACCTTTCTATATGAAAGATTTGGTTCAAAAACTCTATCTCCATAAACCACTTTTGATCCTAACGCTAAATATAGTATATTACCATCAACCTTAACATTATTCTTTCTAATTTCTGGTTCAATAGCATTTATATCCATTCCCATATAATTTAGAACCGTAGCTGTGGCGGTAGAATCAGCACACCTGTAAACTTGATTAATAGTTTGCTGATTAGAAACACAGTCAAAAAGATATTGAATGTTGCTGTACTTGTCGGTGATCTGTTTTATAACATCAGAATCATGATAATCAAACACATCAGTAGCTCCAATTGCTCTCAATTGATGTTCGTTCTTTTTCGATGCAACAACAACAATATCAGTAGAGGCATTAAAGGTCTTCAACAGTTGAATTAGTGCATGACCAAGAGCTGTTGACCCACCCCACACCAGAACAGGGAAATTTCGTTGTGGAGTCTTTGGTTTCCACTCCAGCTTTAGACCCATATGGTAGAATAAGGACCCACCTGCAGTACCCCAGGAACATGGGATGGAGGCTGCACCCTCAAATGTAGATACAGCTCCCTCTGGGATGGAGTCAACTGCACTAAATTGAATATTTTTATTTGTCTTGAAAGCCAGTTTTGAATCTAAAGCTACGTACTCCGCAAATGCACCATTATCTGGAGCTAACAAACAGGACCCATGAATATAACCATAAACATATTCACCGATATGAAATTGATTTGGGTCAACATTAGGACCTAATTTGACAATCTGACCCACAGCATCGCAACCTACAATTGAACCTTGAGTTCCAAACTTCAGAGCTACACTTTTCCAATCAACTGGATTACCAGCAACTGCTATAGTTTTCAGCAACAAATTACCATCTCTTAATTTTGGGAGAGGAACAGCGGGCTTCACAACGGCATTTCCACCTTCAATGATGACAGCATTCATAGTAGTTGGTAGAGACATCGTTATCAGTAAAATTTGATATGTAAACTGATATATGATAATCTTTTGATGATTTTATTACTATAGTAGAAATATACACAAAATATAGAAGTATCATGAAAGAGATCACAGAAGTATTGATTTCAAATTAATGGGGAACTCGCTCTCTTTATATACGATGCTGAAAAGGTGAAATCACATCACCCCTTGTTTTTCCTTAAATACGCAATTTTCTAAGTAGAGACTTAACATAACAACCTGGTATTCCAGTAACTAGAGATCTCTTAATTCGGCTTCACGTATATCTTCAGATGTGGTATTCTTTTGGACTACTTGGTTAAGCAATTATCACAAATTTTATTACGTAAACAACTTTCCTGTATAATCATTAAGGGTGTAGAATGGATCTAACACGGGTTTCACAGTGTTGATGACAAACCGTCTGAGTCCCATCCTGGCAGTCCGCTACCAAGTCTCCTTCGGCTGTTTCTCTTTCTAAATGAATATTTTCTAATATGTCAATTTTTCTGAACCTGCTGATGCGGTTGAAAGACGGGTTTAGAAAAGAAGAGCAGGGCGGACGAGTTGCGGTGAGCCCCGGGATCGGCTTAATGATAGTACGATCTGGCACATCGTCACAGGAAAACATGATTTTCACTAATGAAAAGCCAACCAACACTTTATGATGGTTGTTCACCCATACACCATTGAAAATGTATGGAAGAAATATTTGTCTATATTGAACATTTTAGAATATTGAACCTGCTGAGGATTTCGTAATCTCTGTGATAGTGGAGAAGTACTGATTCTATAAGGATATTGATATTTTCAATAGGATGTGTCATATCTCCAAATGATAGTACCATCTATTACCTTAACAGACACTATTTCTTACTTCCAAACAGTGTCTTCATATGACATTTATTACAAAACTGAGCAATAGAGAATTATGATACGTTTCCTTGTACTGTAAACTTGCATTCCTTTTAGTACATAATATCAACAACCAACTGTAGCAATGAAAAGTTCTAGCAACTATATCCTTATTTTTATCCTTATAATATTGCCACTCCTATTTTTGTATTCGACTTTATATTGAATACATAGTGCAGTGACAATCAACACCACCCTTTCTGGCTCGAGTAACGAACCGGATGAACAATGAAACTGCAAACCTTCATCCCGCTATTAACTTTTCAATACCATTTATCTTCGTCATCAAATTTTTTTGTGTAATGTTATCTATCTAATCTATACATATCATCCTACCTGCATTGAGAATATGTAGAGTACTGTTGTTTTCGTTATAATATATGGTGCACCACTCAAGAGCATATATTATCACTAAAATAAATAGGAAATAAGGTCTGGCGTTGTATCTTTAATGAGTCCATGTCGCCATGTAATGTTTTAACCAATTTTTACAAAGAGCATGACAATATTTACTTGGATTTAATAGCCCTGAACAATGAATATTTTGACTACGGAGGCAACCACAGTTACTATAAACCCAATTTACAATCAAACCATCCGTTGTGCTATCTACTGATGATGGTACATCAGTAGCAAGCGCACTAAAAGGAGTTGCAGTAGATATGGAGATCATAGTAGTTGTTTGAGTTACGAGACTAGTTAAATCTTTTAACAAACCATCTGAATTGTCATATGTTTCATCGACCTGATTAACCCGCCATGTAAGAGCATCATCATCTAATTGCAAAGAGAATTGGTATAAAATATTGTCCTAGTCGTTCAAGGCTTAGATTATAACAGCATTTGCCGCTTCACCTAGTTACCGGACGAGCTCAAAACTTTAGCCTTTAAGTACTGAAGACCATAATTCATAATAATCAATATTTAAAACTGAAATAACTGCGACACACAGCAGTAGTGTAAGGCTTCTAATGGCAGCAAGTAAGACTACACAGCAAAATTCCATTCGGCAGCATTGAAGTCTGTTGTGATTCTTATATGTCGAGAATTACTTAATATCTAATATATTACAAAACTAAATCTGAAAGACAATTTATTAGCACCAGAATTATATATCGAATCTAAATATGGAACGTTGCCAAAACTGTATAAGAAGTCTGTAAATTTGTAGTCTGCAGTTATGACTTGTTATTAAATGTGTATCCAATGTATCTAGATGCTTTTTATGCGTTGCAACTGTTAAGGAAAAATCTTTGTTATCAACCCTTGAACTGTACTGTTGATGACACTTCTTCAGACAGTTTGAGGTTATCTCAAAAATACATTGCAGATCGTTGCTATTTTTCTCTAAAAGATTTGACCGCAAATATATTTATATTTTTTATAAAAACCAAACCCGAGAAGATAGTCTTTCATGAAATCGGTCTTGAGCTGAGTCTCCAGTGTACTACAATCCCCAAGATACGGAATCACATAAGAGATGAGACAATAAGAACTTTGAGAAAAACTTGTTATGATATGTATATAGGTGAGTAGTATTTCTAATATTAACTTATATCTCCTTCCAATTTTTAACTCACATATAGCTGAAGTAAGTCGAAAAATGAATTTCCTAATAATCTGTTTTATATTAACAATAGGTAGAATGGTACATGCCGGAATTACGTACACAGGTAGCAACGAATATGCAGCAGTGTTGGCGGTATTGGGTGTGTATAACTTGAGTACAGAATTTGCTGATCTTATTCTCGAAGGGTTTACTCCTGATCAGAATATGTCGGTTGCAGAATTTGTAGGTGTTTTATACACTCGTACCCCGTATGCTACAAAGGAGGGATTGTTCTTTTTGGATGACAAAGGTAATAAGATTGCACATATGAGCCTTAGTTACTGGGAATATCCTGCTGAATTAGGGGAGCCGTGGAGCTATGACGAAGCGGTAGCGGATGCTCTTACACAAGAAGTAGTCGATATTAGAGAAGCGCAAGCAGACATTAATGACGCCATTGAGTATATTGCAGGATCTGCAGCACCTTAAACCC
>JAXQGP010000666.1:0-11913 GCA_037040125.1 Kazachstania sp. M6911
TAATCGAATAAACCGAAACCCATGTCATCATCGGATTCTTCCTTAGCTTCTTCTTCAGCTTCTTCAGCAGCTTCACCGGCAGCAGCACCAGCAGCACCACCAACAGCACCAGCAACGGCTGGAGCAGCAGAGGAGGAGAAGTTAACCAAAAGATCCTTTAAGTTTTGACCTTCTAAAGCCTTGGCGAAGATGTCAGCCCAGATACCTTCAATTGGGATATTGGCAGCTTCAACTAGAGTAACTAGCTTTTCAGAAGAGATTTCAACTTCAGCATCAGCTAGAACTAAAGCAGCGTAAGCTAGAGCGGTTTCAACGTTGTCAGACATTTCTTTAATTTATTCCTTGACTATTGGTTCTAGAGATAATCACTTTAAGCTATCGTATATAAAATATCACAGCAGACTATTTCCTTGGTTTCTTTTATATTTTGGAAAATAATAGTTATTACGAGCAGAAAACACGTAATGTGACTTTAAATTCGAATAAATATAACAAAATGAAAACTGATAATTAGTGAAAACTTCGATAAGTTTATTATTCAGATATTTGTTAGTTGCGCTAATTCACGCTAGAAAATATTTCAGCTGAAAAAAAAATCAAAAATTGAATTTTCAAGAATTCTGTGCGTGGTCGTTATGTACGGTACAGATCCGGGTAACTTTCGGAGTTTCCCGATATTCTTTCTCGAATATCATGGAACGGTTCACTGAAGAAATATTGTATGCAAAGACTTAGCTCATCTAGTTTACCGTCACTTAAATCTACCATGACCTGGAGTCGGAATAGTACTAATGGTATTTTAATTCTCGATCATCAGGTGGAGTTTCTTTCACCGATCAAAAAGAAACTTACCTTCTATTAATAAAGTTGGTATGTAACTTCAGATCATTTATTAATAAACTAAGAAATTAACTTTAACGAACAGAATTAGGTAGTTAGGATAATTAAGACATATATAAGAGTTTCTTGAATATAGAATCCTTGCAATATTCTAAACTAAACCTACCCTTGTGAATTTAATTACAGGTTGTAATCTCATAAACACATGTCAGGTCATGCGAAGATCTTCAACATAAGATAAATAAATGTAGTCTTGTTTCATTATGCTAAAAAGTTACTAATACGCTATATAAGGATATCATAGTAACATCTTATTTATTTATATCTGTAACTCTGTAATTATTTCTTTTTAGGTGATTTCTTTTGTTGTTCATCTTCTAAACTTAATCTAATAGCTTCTTGGATCATTTCATTTTCTAGATCATGCATGCTTTGTCTAGACCTTTGTCTACTTCCCCTTGATGCTGCATTACTTCCGTGTCGTGAACTTGTAATTGTTGTCTTCCTAGATGATGATATGGTTGTGTCATTACTTGTACTAGCATAATCTGGGTCAATTAATTGATTACTAACATGGATCGCAGTAGCATTGGCTGATCTTCTGGCTAATCTAATTCTTTCTTTATTTAATTTGGTTTCCCAATCTGGACGTATAGCATCAGAACTAATAACATTATTCAAAGCCTTCGCTTTTGTATCTTCACCGTTAATATCATCTTTATCATTAATTTCAATGGTTCTGATAACACTTCTGTAAGTTGCAGGTGGTATTCCTTGAATACCAATTTTACGATCGTTTGGAGGAGTATAGACTATAGCAAAATTTGCTGTGGCACAGTAAGGGCAATTAGATGGTTCAGTGGTCAATAAATTTGGGTCCTTTTCGTTATCATTTTGAATAGGCTTGGTTGGATCAACTTCTTCATGGGGGAAATGAGGATCTGCTCTCTTAATTTGTACGAAACATTCAGTACAGATTGGTTGCTGACAACATTTGGAATAATTCATTGGTTCAGGGAAGTATAAGAAACAAATTGGACATTCGGAACCATTTGAATAAAGATCATACTTTAAATCATTACTTGGTAAGTAGTTATTTTGAACTTTTCCTTCTCTGACTTCTAATTTAGTCTCTAAAAAGGATTCATTTTCACGTTCTTGCCAATTTATTCTTTTTTGGTATAATCTAGCCCTAAAGATTTTTGAATGCATGTTACGATATTCCTTCTTACTAGATGATTTATCAATTAAATAATCGAAATTTGATTTATTTAAATCTCCCACAGGTATATCTTCGAATTCTTCTGGATTTTCGTCAAACGATGCATGTAAAGGTAAGCCATCAACAATCTTCAATAGTTCTTCCCTTGACCAAGTTGGATCAAAATCTTGTAAAGGAGTATAGAATGGAGCCAATCTTCTTTGAATAATTAATGATTTCACCACAGTAGTATCATAATCTAATTTATCATAACTATATGATCCAAACGGAGCCATGAATCCACCGTCTACAGACTCATCATACTTCACAATAATATTTCTTGCATGTTGTTCCTTCATTTGTTCTTTCTCCTTGGTACTACGTCTCTTATGTGGTGAATGATATGTACTATCTTGCATTGAACCACTTCTATATCGACTTCCTGAATTCAAAAATGTACTTACTAAAGAGGTGGCTCTTTTACTCCTTGCTCTACCGTCATTAACAGATTGCCCACTTAAACTTGTACCTGTACTCGAAGATCCTGTATTTCCTGATGGATAGCCTGGTCTAGTCACTGGCTCAATGGGATTCCCATCTTGATCTAATTTAGTTGGAACGTTACCCATGATTATTTATACTATTATAACAAATATATACCACTAATAAAGGGACAATATTTAAAATGACGAAGGAATATTAATAACGACTAGTAGTTTTACAATTCTATAATCAAATTGAATTCGAAAGCAAATAGAAATTATGAAGGTGAATCTTATTTTCTTTTTTCAGTCTATATCAGTCAACCAAAAATACACTCTATCTAACTTTTGTGAGAACTTTTGCAGCTTTTTTGTGTGCCTCAGGATAACTAATTACTAGTCGAGTAAGACTCCTTTTTAATGTTGGTACCTGTTCTGTTCTGGCCTCTGTTGATATTTGTATTTCCAGTGGCTCAAACACACTTCCCCCTTTTTTTGGTGTTGTTTGGTACTTTGCTCCTCGCTCTCTCACCGATGTGCCAGTTTCTTTGCGCACACAAATTTACATCAAATTACAATAGAAAATGCAGAGAAATTGATATACTTTTATACAAATTATGTAATTAAAATAGAGATTATTTCACATGAATACTGATCACCATAGTTTGTAGATTGAGACGCTGTCCCTGGCTAAACAATTACATCTAATTTGGGACCCTGTAACACTATAATTGATATGGGCGGTCTCACTTGAACAATAATTAAATATATCTAATACGAAGTAGGGTTGTTCTTTATTACAGCCAATTATCAACTCATGAATGGGACATAGTCACAAAAAAACGTATATGTATCGATAAAAATATCTATTCATCATAGCTTTCTTCTGCTTAATTTGATTATTAACGAGCGAGGGTGTATAAGATTATTCCGCTAAAGATTTGTTAATTCCGGTTTCTACTTAGAAGCGCATATGTCTAACTCAATTATCTGGGAGGACTACAAACTTCATTGCAAAATAAATCTTGTTACCAGTGGGTGGATTTCATGGTATGAGATAGTATGATATACCTCTCGAGTAAATCACGTTTATTTACTAATTTGTGAGGATGTTTTTTTAATATATTGCACCATATTTAAAGAACTGTGGAACATTTACTGGTATAATGTATTATTAGTTCAGATTAATCTTTGAACGTCATCGATATATTATTCGGAAGTAAATTAGCAGTGATTTATTTGTATGTAGATCCTGAACTCAGTTTATTATCTCCTAAGCTATCTATCGATGCTTACTTCATGTAGTGGGACGTAAGCATTGGAATAAAGAATAGATGTGAAAAATATCGTCCAATAAAACTCTTTAGATAAATGAGGTGTTTTATTTTTTTGATGGAAATACAGTTTAGAAACTCAACAACTGACAGCAGATTTTATTCGAGCCAGCTCTCTCAAAAGTGTGCAGGTAATAACAATTGCTTTCGGAACAAAAGATAGGTAATACAACATAAATTATTGTATTTCTGTAAGTCATAAGATATTAAAAAAAATAGGCTGGACCTCAGTTTAATTTTCCTGCTTTTGTTGATCCATTGCAGTATCGTACTCAAACAGAAAAAATGACTCTAATGTCAAATGTAAAAACTTGTGCAGGGACAAAGAAATCGCCGAGTGAAGCAATCAGCCTAATCTGTCTTGAGTTTTCATCGGATTTATAGCAGAACAATAGGAAAGCAATATTATTGTATATTTCAGTATTAATAAGATAAAAATTCTGATACCTTGAAGGTATATCGTGGATCCAAACATATTTCTCCTTGTTTGGAATCGGAATGCTTTTTTTGCTTCTTTATTATATATAGGCAGTTAGTTCATATCAAAGAAAACAATAGAGTTTCGTTTACCTTGTAGTAACTTTTGTTTTGCTATTTAATACTGTCCCAAAAAACAGACAAAATAATCATGCAGGACATATTTTTTATTGTTTAATTAGTTCTGTACCTGCTTTTATTTGTTGAAATGTATTATTAGCCAGTTACTATTTCTTTGGAAAAAAAAGCTGGACTCCTCTTAATTACCCACAATATTATTCAATAACATTGAATCTAATAGAAATGTGATGTATGATATCGAAGTTACAAATCTGGTTATAATTCTCAAATAGCAACAATCAAAAAAATTTAATTCTATTAAATTGAAAAGTTTAAGTTAAAACCAGAAATAAACAATTCCCGGTACAATAGATGTCATACAATACCTTAAATAAGTTTATTTTTTCCATTGTGACTATACTTTTGTTCATAAAAAATAAGGAAATATGGTCTTATACTTTCTAAAGTTCGACATATAGCCCGTTGTTGTTCATTAGACAATATTATTTGATAGAGTTATCATGCTTGTTGTCTTGGAATGCTTAATGCACGCATAATAAATAAAATAGAAATATCGGATTATGTCTTATAAATCACTTTGAAACTATTACTGGTAAACATTCTACTTAATATTCCACTTGAAGAAATCTTATCAATCTCTATAAAAAAATATTAACATAATCTTTTCTAGAATAGCTAGCCCTATGTATGGGAAATAAGCGCACGTTCAATTTTGTCAATCCCGTCCCCAATAACAGCACTGCAACGAATAAAGTTGATAACTCTTTTAGGAGCTGTGATATTACCAGTGCTCTGTCTCTCGAAACTCTTCTTTATAGTATCCTCCAGGTTAGAGGCCAATTCTTCTTCAGAATTTTTATCGTCAAGTAGATCAATCTTGTTGAATAAAACTATTACTCGGCAATCATATCCAATTCTATCGCCGTTATTCACAATTAAATTTTGTAATTCCTTAAATGATTCATCAAATCTGATTGGTAAACTGATATCAATACACCATATCAACACGTCTGTCTTATTGAAATAGTTCTCCCAAAATGGTCGAAGTGTACTCTGACCACCAACATCCCATAAGTTGATATTATACGCGTCATCTATGCAGAAAGTTTTAATTTGAAATCCAATAGTTGGTGTAATCTTATCAGTACGTTCATCTTCTGGGAGTAATTGGTTTACTACTGTAGATTTACCAGAATTGTCCAGACCAATGACTAAACATCTAATTTCTTTATCCTTCTGTTTTTGTTTCTTGATTATAGTTAGTAGACCCATTGATCTTTCTTTCCTAGTGGATTATTCAACTTCTTACTCCGTTTTCTCTCCATGTATATCTTACAGAACTCCCATTCATGAGAGAGCAGACATCAGATGTGGTATTATATCTTGCGTTATTTCAGTAATACCATGTTTTCGATGAAGAGAAAACATGCTTAATGGTTGGTTAATTGATTGCATCTTGAAATTGTTAAATCGGGGATAGCGAGATGCGACGGTGAAAAAATGATCCAATAAAACAAACCTTGACATAGTTTCACACTTGCTTGAAAAGGATGAAAATATCTATTTAGAAAGAACATATAGTTGGATATTTGATTTGTTTATCAAGATTAGTGAAGATAGTGTTATTGAACAACCTATTAGTACTGTTAATAATACAATTATCTGAGATATTACAGATGGATTCGTATGGTTCTCGATGGTAAGAAAATCTTTGGTAAATATCAGAAATTCTGATGTTAAATACAAGACACAACGTACACAGCTTTTACCAGGAAAAGATGGTATTCGTAGGAGATTGGGATCGCAGCAGACGACTTTAATGCAGACAAGGAGTAATAGAAAAAGACAGCGTAGGCTTTTCGAATATGATATCCCCACTACTGCAAATCCTAAAATGAGTAAAAGAGTTGAAGATGGAATAATAGATTTGAATGATGATCCGATTATAATTGAGGAAGAAGAAAAGGATTACCAGGAAGTTCAGCTTGCGAGAAATGAGATTGAAGATGCCATAGAAAAGCCAGAAGTGCTTGATCTGAGGCTATCGCAGTCTGACGTCAGTGAAGAACCTCATGAACAGGAGACTGTTAATTTAATAGAGAAATCATTATTTGTGAGCGAAGAAGTTGAAACAGAGATTTTAGAAACACAAGAAGTATTCCATAATACCGAATTTATAGAGATGAAAGAAGAATATAATGAAAATGAAATTATTACATGCCCAATTTGCAATCGTAATTTGTCAGACATGCAATTATATGAAAAAGAGGCACATTGCGAGGCATGCCTTGAAAACATGTCAAAATCAATAAGCCGTGAATCAAATTCAACTGAACCTACAACTATGATTATATCAGATGATGAGGAAGAAGAAGAAATAAAAATTTCAAAATCGGTTACGATTAGTTCTCTTGAAAGAATACGGCGAGTTGATAAAAATAATAACTCAAAACAAAGCCCAAAACGAAAGTCAAATTCAAAAGAAAAGAAGGTCCGGCCTGTTAAACCAAAACAAAATTTACCCTGTATCAAAATATTAACATTTGATTGTGGATATCGACTAGTTGTTGATGGATTTAATTATGCAGCGGAAGAAGATATTTCAAAATATTTTCTTTCACATTTCCACTCTGATCATTATATTGGTCTAAAGAAGTCATGGGAACAAGGTATAATATACTGTTCACAAATAACAAGTGATTTGTTGCAAGCTAAATTTAAAGTACCGATTGAAAGAATTATAGTACTGATGAATAATGAACGTCGATGGATCACAGACACAATATCTGTGATACCTTATGATGCCAACCATTGTCCCGGGGCTCAAGTATACTTGTTCCAGGAATTTTCAAACAAAAATGATCTGGAGAATCCAATAAAACAATTTATACATACAGGAGATTTTAGAAGCAATGATAGAATATGTGATGAATTTTCCAACTCTAAAATTATTGATGCTGTATATTTAGATACCACGTATCTTTCACATACAAATAATTTTCCATTGCAACGTGAGATAGTAGATAAAACTAGTGCATATATTAAGGAATATTTCATCAAGAAAGATGAAGTAAATGCAAGGTATCGGGCATTTAGTGTTGTCCCTGCTCCTACGAAGAAATTAGTGTTAATTGGTGCATATACTATTGGTAAAGAAAAATTAGCTACAAAGATTTGTGAAAGGCTGGATTGCCAATGTTTCGTATATAATCAGGAATTAAGATCATATTATATGAAATGTGGGAATCACGATTTAAACGCAAATGATATAAATGTGCATCTGGTTCCACTTGGTGTGCTTAAAAATGAGGAAAGTATATTAAAATATTTGAAAGATGTCGTAAAAGTAACATGGCTAGATGTTATTGTAGTCGGGATAATTCCCACAGGTTGGACATATGGTAATATGTGGGAAAGTAAGAACTTGAAACTATCTAAGGATGATAAGATGGCCTTGTCACTTACTGCATGTGCAGATAAAGATAAAAATATGTTACCTGATAATTGGTTTATCAAACAATTAAATGGTAATAAGAAATTTCAAATTTTTAAGGTTCCATATTCTGAACATTCAAGTTTTATGGAATTAGTAAGGTTTGCTACTAGTGGTAAATTTAAATGGAATAAGATTTTGGCAACAGTAAATCTAGACAGTATGGATCGCACTAGAGATATGGCAGAATGGTTTGGCGTGTGGAAAACGATTAATGATAAAAAGTTTGGACACCTTGATAGGTAATAAAGTGAACGATACGGCAATGAATATATGTATTAATATATATATTAATATATATAAAGATATATATATTTCTATACTTAATAGTACAGAATCTTTTTTTTTTATGTAATATGTTTATAATGGCAATAATTAATAAATAATTGTTGATCCGTCTAATTTTTATCCCTGAATATTTAAAAGTGGATATTCTGTTTTTAATTCGTTTTGTGATATAAACAGTGCAGAATCAGTTAAAAATCAAGCAATATTTGAATATAAACTAGTAGTGAAAGGAAATTTGAATATTATTATTAAATTGATTCTTTAATTGAATAATAATCGGAATCTAATGTTTCATCGTTATTAAATTTTTCTATAACATTATTTGGAACATTAACATTTAAAGGAATTCTTCTATCCATTGGATTAATTAATTTATTAAATCTCATAATTAGATTAGCATTCTTGGTATCGAATCTTTTAATTAATTTTCTATAATACAAACCACATGCATTACATAAAGTTCTATTCCCATAAGGACCTCTTCTCCATTCTGGAGTTTGAACTTCACCACAGTGGAAACATTTAATTAATCTAACGCTTTTCTTTTTCTTATTGTAGACTCTTTTTTTTAGAATTTTTCTCTTTGGATCCTTAATCATTGAACATAAAGCTTCAGCAGTATATAAAGTATTATTACCGTCGTTTGTACGTAATAAAGAATGGTGATGTTGTTGTTGTTTAATTGGATGTTGTTGAACGGAATATAGAGACATTGGAGGAGTTAATGGAGAATGTGGGTAACTATTTGCTTTTTGAATATAGTAACTACCAGAGTTATTTAATTCGATTGGATTCCCATGAATATTGTGAGTATTAGTAGTTGAAAGAATTGGATTAATTATTGGACTTTGTCCATTTTGCATAACATTGGTATTGTTATTTTTACTGTGATCGACACTGTTTGGAATTTGTTGAGTTAATTGATGTAAAGAAGGTAATGACTTATTTTCAAATTTGGATTCACTTCTTAAACAGTTTAATTCTGTTGATAATTTATTATATTCAATGACTAATCTATTTAGGAATTGTGGATCTTGGAAAGTTGGAACTGCCATTGTATTATTAATATTAGTATTAGTTGTTGGACCTGCAACATTTGAAGCGGTATTTGTAGTAGCAAAAGAATTAACAACGTCATTAGTTAAACCGACTGTGGTGATTGGTTGGATCGCAGAATTATTATTAATAGTAGTATCTCTAGCAACAGTAGTATAATTATTGTTGTTATTATTATTATTAATTGGAGTGGGTGGAACACCATTACCTAAAGGAGATCCCGTATTGGTAGAGTTCGTAGCAGCCGAAGTATTTTGTTTCTGCTGTTGTTCAGATGGAGTGAATGATTTAGTGTATAGGAGATCTTTAATTGGAGGCAGTTGTACAGTAGAAGGTCTTTGAGATTGCGGCATATTACTATTATTATAGGTTACATTAGAGGCTGAAATTTGTTGAACAGTTTGCTGTTGTTGTTGTGGAATAGTAGGAATGGTTGCAGTTTGATAATATTGTTGTTGAAAGTGTTGTGGTTGTTGAGTTTGATATAAATGAGGCTGTAATATATTTGCATTTTGTGAATGATATTGTGGTGGAATTAATTGTGTAGTAGTAACAGATTGTTGTGGAACCATTAAAATTTCATTCTTAACTGGGCCATTTCTATTACTTGAATTCATCATCATTATTAATGGGTTTTTTAGAAAAGGATTAGTTGGTATTGGCTTTTTATTAATTTTTAATGAAGTATTATCTGAATTATTAGCAAAATCAGATTTGTATATTTTTTTATTATTAATTATAATTTGTGAATATTCTATTTAAATAGTCAATATTTGAAATAGGAGGAATCTTTTGTAAATTAAGGTAAAATCAAATATTTGAAGGAGAAATATTTAAGGGTATTTCTCAAATACAGTTTCTTTTTAGATTATTAACCTTTGTTTTTTATTGAATCTTCTTAAAATTATTATCTCTATAAAAAAGAAAGTAATGAGAATAATATCTTAGAAAACAAAAAAATGGAATGGCTGAAAATATTAAATAAAGTTAAAACAAAAATTATGTCACTTTCTGTATTAAATTCAGGGAATAATATAGTTGTTAAATAGTTTATCACTTGGATATACACTTTTTTGATAATGATACTATCTTAACAAATTAAAAAAAAGTAAGTCAATATTTGTATTAAGGAAAGTATATATATAAAAAAAGAAATAAAAGGTATTGAAGCAAGATCAGATTAAGTTTTAATTTTAAATTGGAAAAGAGGATAGTTCGGAAAAAGAATAAGAAATCTATAAAAAGACTTTTATATATATATTAAAAATATACTTATACATGTCAATTAGAAATAAGAACATACTTTCGATATGACCAAGAAAATATATATACATACGTTTATTCTGTAAAACTATGAATAGTACAATTGCAGTACAAGAGATTGAGATTGATTAGAATGGTGAGATACTTTTACATTAATAGTTCAACGTACATCTTCGATAACAATATTAGGAAGGACCTCAATATTGTTGTTGAATGGCGAATAAAAAATTCGTAATACAATAAGCAGTAATGTAGAGTGTAAAAGAATGAAGAAACAAAACAAAAATCAATTTCCAAGATTATTGATATATCTCTATAGTGTATGTAAGTAAACATGCATGGTAATAACGACATATTATTATTATTATTATTAATGTTGTAGTTGTTGTTATTGTTGTAACTGTTGCTGTTATCATTTTCTTCGTTGGTTTTCCCTCTTCGTTTCTGTTCGAAATGATATACGGGTAAATATCTAAGCGGGAAAACAATACATCTCTAGGAGTAAAGTCTTTAATTACAGAAAATGTACTAAGAAATCGGGAAGAACAACTAAAAAAAAAAGAGTAAGTTGAAATAAATTAACTTATAATTGATTAATGTATGAGTGTGAGACAACGACTAAACATGGCACAGATGCTAGAAATGTAAGCAGAGTATTTTTCAAGATGAGTGAGACAAACCATTTCATTAAAACAAAGCGAACAACAAATAAAAATGAGACAAGAAAAGTTTAAAAGCATCTTTTTTGCTTATTTTTGTTCTTTATGGTAACGAAGATTCTTGTACGTCGACAAGTTAGAGAGTCCTGAAGCAGAGATGAATTAATAATATAATCAAATAACATGGAATTTAAAAAATTACAATTCCGTTCGTGTTTTTTTCGCATAAAGATTTTTGCTGCTTACTACGCATAGTCACAGGTTTAGACAAAAGATTCGCACAAGAAGCATGCGAGTGAGTCTCTCTCTCAAATGTTTTTTTTTTTATTTCTGTAGGGTTAACCCCGTTACAATATCTCAACAAAACGACATAATAAGCCGTTGTATTGTTTAACAGTTTATCTGACAATAATATAATAAAAGACTATTATCAACCTATAAGTAGAACTTGAGAAGCAAAAAGGAAACAAAAATAGAGAGGTATCTTGTAACGGGGCTAAATCACCGCTGGACATTGATATTCCTACAGACATGAAATTAAGAACTTAGAAAAATGTCCTGATAATATAGGAAAAGAGCAAGTAAATCCCACTTATATTGACAGGATTCTGTTTTATTGCGTTTCTTTTTTTGCTCTCAAATAAGTTATTAAGAGAACCTTTACACGTAGAGCAAGGGAATTAAATTGAATAAAATTGAGTTCTCACGTTGAGGTTGTTATGTCTGCTCCATGAGCGAT
>JAXQGP010000667.1:0-12050 GCA_037040125.1 Kazachstania sp. M6911
ATCAGAAATTTATGGTAGAAAAGGTGTTTTGATCATCTCTGCATTCGGTTTCACTTTATTCCAATTTGCTGTTGCTACTGCTGAAAATTTACAAACTATTATGATTTGTAGATTCTTTGGTGGTTTAATTGGTGCAGCTCCAATGGCTGTTGTTCCAGCTGCATTCGCTGATATGTTTGATACTAATATGAGAGGCAAAGCTATTTGTTTATTCTCTCTTGGTGTTTTCGTTGGTCCAATTTTAGCTCCAGTTATTGGTTCGTATATTACTCAACATACTACATGGAGATGGTTAGAATACGTTGTTGGTTGTTTTGCAGGTGCTGTCTTTGTTGCTACAGTTTTATTCTTTGAAGAAACTCATCATCCAACTATTTTAGTTGCTAAAGCAAGACAAATGAGAAAGGATACTGGTAATTGGGGTATTCATGCAGCTCATGAAAATGTTGAATTGTCTATTCGTGATATTGTTCAAAATACTATTACTAGACCAATTATTATGCTTGCTACTGAACCTGTTTTATTAGTCGTTACCATTTATAACTCTTTCGTTTATGGTATCTTGTATTTACTATTAGAAGCTTACCCAATTGTCTTCGTTGAAGGTTATGGTTTCTATACTAATGGTGAATTACCATATATTGCATTAATTGTCGGTATGTTAGTTTGTGCTATCTTTATTTGGTATATGGATAGTGATTATTTAAAGAGGGTTCGTGCTAAAGGTGGTTTAGTACCAGAAGCAAGATTATATCCAATGATTGTTGCTGGTGTCATTTTCCCAATTGGTATCTTATGGTTCTGTTGGACTGGTAACTATCCAGAGAAGATTCATTGGATTTGTCCAACTATTGCAGGTGCATTCATTGGTTTCGGTTTAATGGGTATTTTCTTACCATGTTTAAATTATATCATTGAATCTTATTTATTAGTTGCAGCTTCTGCTGTTGCTGCTAACACTTTCTTAAGATCTGCTTTCGGTGCAGCTTTCCCATTATTCGCTGGTTATATGTTCCACGGTATGGGTACTGGTTGGGCTGGTCTACTTTTAGGTTTATTCTCTGCTGCTTTAATTCCAGTTCCATTATTATTATTGAAATTCGGTCCAGGTATTAGAAGAAGATCTAAGTTCGCTTACTCGGGTTAAGACTTTAATCTATTATATTCTTACACGTTATTGATGTTTCCATCTTCATTATTTTCTAATTATATAGTTTAAATGAAAGTTGAGAATTGGAAACAACACAAATAAATAAATAAAAAAACAAAGACATTTTAGATACGGACGCATTTTAACCTGCATCGATATAAAGTTAAATAACTTTTTATATCGTAGTGACAGATAATAGAGATCTGTTTGATACCCACATATGCACTGTTACAGTTTCATCCAATCCCAAAAAGTATAAAAAAAAAAAATTTCAAAGAAAAAAAAAATAAAATTGACATAAAATTAATGAATAATTTAAATGTCTTATATAATTCGTCACTGTATCATAAGTAATTTTTATAAGATAAAACAAAAAAATATACACATTATAGATAAACAACTGTCCTTTAAGGAGCAAATTAATATTTGTGACATTTTAAAGTTCTGGAAACGGCGAAACTTCTAATCATTCCTTAACATTAATTATACTGTTGTTTTTCCTATTACGAAAATGTTGACTTCTTCTATTGTTCTGTTCATCGACACACTAATTATGCATTCACTAACTCAAAAGAAAAAGAAAGAATTACGCTTCTATTTTCCGCTCTTTTCTTTTTCGTTCCGGTTGAATCACTCGGCAATCCCCGAAATTAAAGTCATCGATTTCACTGAAAAATTTTCGTAATATTTGATTATTTAAGGACTATTTCATGATAATAAACTTAATACTTCGAAAATAACATTTTTCTTCTTGAATTTTTTTCAGTTTAGTTGTTTTTTAAATATGTGATTATCTCTAAACTTATTAAAGGTTCAAATAATACCATACATAACGAAAATATCCCTACAAATAATGTCTGCCTCCCTAAAAACTAATTTCCTAGGTTTCGATTATGAAAATCCATTTATGAATGCATCCGGTGTTCATTGTATGAGTACTACTGAATTAGATGAATTAGCTAACAGTAAAGCTGGTGCTTTCATTACCAAGAGTAGTACTCCAAACGATAGAGCTGGTAATCCATCTCCACGTTACGTTTCTGTTCCAATGGGTAGTATTAATTCTATGGGTCTACCAAACAAAGGTATTGACTATTACTTAAACTACGTTCTTGAACGTCAAGCTAAATATCCAAATGAAGCTCCTATCTTCTTCTCGGTTGCAGGTATGAGTGTTGATGACAACTTAAACATGTTACATAAGATTCAAGATAGTGAGTTTAATGGTGTCACTGAATTAAATCTTTCATGTCCAAATGTTCCAGGTAAACCACAAGTTGCTTACGATTTTGAATTAACCATTGAAATCTTAACTAAGGTTTTCGATTTCTTTAAGAAACCATTAGGTATCAAATTACCACCATATTTTGATTTTGCTCATTTTGAAATCATGTCCGATATTCTAAATAAGTTCCCATTAACTTACGTAAACTCAATTAACAGTGTTGGTAATGGTCTATATATTGACGTTGAAAAGGAAAGTGTTGTTATTAAGCCAAAGAATGGTTTCGGTGGTATTGGTGGTGAATATGTTAAACCAACTGCTTTAGCCAATGTTCGTGCTTTCTATACTCGTCTAAACCCAAGCATTAAAATTATTGGTACTGGTGGTATTATAACTGGTCAAGATGCTTTTGAACATCTATTGTGTGGTGCTACTATGTTACAAATTGGTACTCAATTACAAAAGGAAGGTGTTTCCATCTTCGACCGTGTAACAAAAGAATTACAAGAAATAATGGATAAGAAGGGTTACAAGACTATTGATGAATTCCGTGGTAAATTAAGCAGTTTATAAAAATAACTTTGTAATATTATGAGAGTTTAGTACTAATGATTTTTCTAAATATTTATTTAAATATGTTAGCGTAAAAAGAAAACAATATATCCTTATTTAATTATTCTAATAACTATTATAATAGTTATATCTTAGATTGCATGTCTTCTAGATCTTTGTAAGCACAAGTAGAACCACCACATGCAATTACTATGATAATGTCATCTTTTTCTAACAATTGACCTAAAGCATCTTCGATAATATTAGGATAATAACCAAGATGGATAGATGCAGCACAAGCAGGCTCAGTAATAAAATTAGAGAAATCTGTAAATTCTAAACTTGTCTTTATAACATCAACATCAGGTAAAACTACTGACTTACTATTATATTTCTTAGCAAATTCAAGAGTCTTTTCGGTGACATGTGTTGATCCTAATGATGTAGCGACACTAGTGATTTTATCTAAGGTGATTAACTTATTTGCTTTTATAGAGCAGTTTAGGGAGTCAGTACCAATTGTTTCGACAGCTATAACGGGGATCTTATCAGCTAGATTATGTCTACATAGACCTGTCATAATACCATTGTAAAGACCACCACCGCCTACACTACAAATAATACCTTTAACTTTATCAAAATCAACATTTTCCATCTCTAAAGTTTCTATAATTTCATCGATCATCATAGAGTGACCTTCCCAGACGAGTGGATCGTCGAATGGGTGAACATAAATGGTTTCTACCTTTTGTTTATCACATTTATCAATGACCTCATTTCTAAGGTAATCATCTGCTCCACTCCAATGTGCCCCCTTGATAATT
This sequence comes from Kazachstania sp. M6911, assembly GCA_037040125.1. Classification (NCBI taxonomy): domain Eukaryota; kingdom Fungi; phylum Ascomycota; class Saccharomycetes; order Saccharomycetales; family Saccharomycetaceae; genus Kazachstania; species Kazachstania sp. M6911. Next base: position 3,752 of record JAXQGP010000667.1, read on the forward strand.
ACCTCAGCACCAACTTCGCGAATCTTTCTAATCATATGGGCTTTTGCTGTGACCGGAACTACAACTGTACAACGAATGTTTAATCTACTACATGCTACAGCTGCAGCATAACCCGCATTACCTCCTGAACTAGAAAATACATGGATTGTTTTACCACTATTAGATTTTCTGACATCATTTACTTTCGTAAGAATTAAATGACCTATCCCTCTACTTTTAAAACTTCTACTGGGTTGTACTGCTTCGTATTTGACGTAAAATTTAGGCGCATTGGTGCCCTTTGACAGGAACTCTCTCACTAACGGTGTCTTGTTATACACAGGCACATTTTCAGTAACTCCAGTCATCTTGCTAATGTCATATAGAAGATCGTGTGCGATTGAAATTATTGAAGGTTTTCTCCGGAATAAGAATCGAGCTCAGATTATCTTAATTGAGTTGTGGCTGATCTTTTATACTTATTCCTATTTTTTTGTCGGAGATCAGATATCTCATATAGTTGACAATCAGAATCTGTTCAGATTTTAGATAAGCTCCCACACATAAAATGAAAAAAAAAATAACTTGGGTAAAGAAATTGCGCAGAACTGGATTCTAAATTAGATCTCACCCGAGCATAATTCGGAACTTATCAAATAGATAAATTTCACTTACAAACACCAATTGTTTACTGTCGCATAACTTTTTAAAGATTCGTAATACGTATTGTTGGATTGTAACTTGAAATAATTTTGTATATTATTCCTGCTTTGTACATATGGTTAATCAACTATTTTTTGAATCTTCTTCTTGAAATTTAACGAATTCAAATCCTTCCGTAAGTTTATCGGAAAGGAAGGTGTCTTGATTATTACAGAATATTCTAACGGTGTTGTAGTATATTGTTAATTGCTCTGACCACATGCTTATTATGCTTAGCCCTTAAATTATCTAATTGGGGACATCATATCTTTAAAGTACTATTGATTTTTTATCATTTTTTACGTTTTGTTTACTTGGAGAAACCATTGTAGATATTATCCAATATGTCACAACATAATAAAATTATAAATATTTCATAATATGGAATAATTATTTATATTGTGTTGTTCTCATGTAATACGTGTAATGATAATGGGCTACTTATCCAACAGATCTGCTATATATGACATTGACAAGGGTAAATTTAGCAACGAGATATCTAACACACCGTGAATAGGTACTAGAATAGCGTATTTTTGTTATTTCACCTGGATAGGTTTATGAGAAAGTAATATAATACGAGGACTATAAATATAGAAGCTAAATCAAAGTGCTACATCTGAATTATCTAGATACAAAAATTTAGGAAACATATTTTAAACATTAAATAATTCTTTCCAAAATAAAGAAGTATGAAAAATCTCTCTAAATGTATGGTATAATATTTAGAAATAACATGAATTAAAGCTTAAGGAATAACGAACATCTTTAGTTACCTGGGATTGAGAATATTTATTGCGATGAGAATTATATTTAGTATCAAAAGAGAAATCCCTATATTCCACAAGTTCCCTGAATAAATGTTGTTCGATATTGATTCTGGATGTTTCTACGTTTGGAACTCCGTTAAAATGATTGTTGATTTTCTGTGCTTTGGTTGGTGGATCATAACATACCTCTTCCTTAGGCTTCAATTGCATATATTTCATGATATAACAAATGATCAACAATACGGAAATATTTACCATCTTTTCAGAATTGCCAGTACTACCGTTTTCAGTTTTATATGTGTCTGTAACTCTTATGTTAAGACACTGAATATTTTGACATTTTTTGAGTAATAACTAGAAGCACTTTGTTACTTTCAATAGTCCAAAATGGGATATATGCTGGATACTTCTTCATCCAAAACATATTGTTGGAAAATTCTAAGTTTGAAAAAGCAACAGAGTAGCACACATCGTCGTTGTAATAGTCATTAAGGTACTTTAACAATTTTTTGTTAATTTTTTAGCAAATATATATACACTTAACATAATACATACATTATGAGTAGACACACCAACCACTGTTTTCTAAAAGTCCGCGTAATTTTTAGACAGGTCATCTAATATTAGTTATATCAAAATATAATGATGATGCTTAAAGCAAAGTTTCTGCGATAATGCAAATATAATTAAGCATCACGATTGTTAAGGGTTTTAAACTAATGAAAAATCAATCGCCACAACTCTAAACATGGTTCCTAGATTTATTTGTATTATATTGTCTCAAATTAATATATTTATTATTAACTATTAGAATATATAAGTTTTAAGAAAACCCTCTAGGGCATATATATTACGTTTTTGTATTTTCCAACTGTTTCTCAATATCCAAATGAATAAAACTTTCAACTGTAGTTTGATCTTCTTCTATCACAATTGCTTCTAGATTTTCTGCTCCTAATTCTACACCGAAGTCTATTATACTGTTCTTCTTCTTAAACAATTTAAATCTACAAATCCAAATTAATTGTGACAAAAATATTCCTAATTCCAATACTGCCACAATTGCGTATAATATTAAACTTAAAATGTTTTGATCACCAACAGCGACACTTGCGATTGAAAAATAAGCACCCATACTATCCATAGTAAGAAAAATAAAATTAATTCCTACCACCCTACCGTTCCTTTTTGCTAGTTCAAAATATGGCGGTAATAGTCCAATTGCCAGAAGAATAGAGGCTATTATACCGAATATCAATGCTGGCCAATGCTTCCCATCTTTGTAGACTGGTTTCAACCACAATATGAAACCCAATTCAGTACCTAAATCGAGCACCAATAATGATACTATGATAGCCAATATTTTCCATTTAGGTAATTTGACTGGTGGATAGTAAATAGTTTGAATAAAACTTACACTACAGAAAAGCATGAATAAATGTGGTTGAATCTGAAATATAATTTCTGTATTCATTATGCAAAAATATATACCAAATGGTATACCTGATATTACCCATAAAAACATCATTAACGGGGGTAGACCTGTACAATCTTTTGTTCTATAATTTGTTATAATTTGGGGTATCAGTTGAACACACCATAATACTGTACCTACGGTTGCCAAGCCAGTGACAATCTCGCTATCCGAGCCCATTGAATATATATTTGTTAACTAGTTACGATTTTGATTTATAATATCTTAATTATCTTATTAATAAATTGTAAATCTAATTTATAATGGTAAGTTGATGGCTCAAAAACTGAAGTGCAATCGAGAACATAATTTGAGGTCTCTTATATATTTGGTAACTCCCGAACAAAAATTCATAAGATCAAAAATCACTTTTCTCAATCAAACACAATTATTTGAATGTCACATAGGTAATAGCGATAATTCTCATCTCGTAAAGTTTAAAAAGAAAAGACATGTTTTCCAACCAATGTGAATACTGAAACTTGTTGAACAGCAATGTAATTAGTCATATTCTTATTAAAAAAACAAGATATCCCTTGTTTCCACAAAGTAAATTTGTACAGTCTTGCTTTGAAGTGCCATTTGTGTATTTGAAGATATGTATAGAAGCTATTGTATTGTTGCATTTCATACTGTGTCAAGTTGTTCAACTTTATCCGTGGATATTTCTGTTTATCTAACAGTGCAGGTCTCGAAGCTTTCAATCGCTTTGTCGGTTTGTAACCAGACCATATAACGTAGTGATAAACTGTTCTATAGTTCATAATAATCTATTATCTAAAATGTTTTCTTTGTTATCGCATAATTAGAGATATTATCGTGCTATCACTTTAACGGAGGAGAATGCCCATAAGGATGTGATAGATACGTTTTCGGATATATATGCCTTATCGGGTAAGTATAACAGAAATTAGATAAGGAAACTGAGCAGGTTACACTGTCTATATTAGGAAAATATAACCGAGATGCAATTTATTCATAAATAAGAAACAAGCGAACATACACACATATATTATATATACAAATTATTCATCTTTACGATCTTTATTTTTTTAAAAATATATGAAAATTACTAATTATATATACGCGTCCATTCTAATAATGTGCTGGGAATCCCATCTGGTTATTCTGAAGTCCCATCCTAAAACCATTCCTATGGCGATGTTTGCGGTCTCTCTCTTCCTCCTTTTGTCTTTCAATAACATGTAATACCAAAGCTTGACATGCAAACTTTTGTGTTAATTCTGGGACATTCGATAAACCAATATTGGATGCTACACCTTTCTCTCCGATGATAAAATCTGCCGACTTCATAATCATACTGGGAATAAGGTCCTCATTCTCAGATGTATAATGACCAAATACTAATGAATATGGATCGATTTTCGTGATATTATTTTTCTTTTTCATCGATTTAACTGATGGAGAATCCATCAAAGAAACCTCTTTAGGATTCAATAAAGCTAGCTTGTAGTGATCGTTTTCCATCGGACTATATCTCACATGCCATCTAAAATTATACCCGTCTATACATGTGTCCATATCTCTAAATTCTCTCTTGTGTAACATGAAGTAAGAGTTTTCAACATCATTATTAATTACAAACTGTAATGCACTTTGAGTCATTTTTGATGATTTGTAGACCTTACCGTATAAATATTTATAAACTTTAAAATTTTGATTCTCTGCAATGATTTCAAAATCACCATAAGGCGGTACATCGTCTCTTTGTTTAATTTCATATTTATATATTTTGTAAGTCAATTCTGTTTCTATCATTGTTAATCCCGGTGTTAATAATTGACGTTTGATTTGGAATAACGGAATACCCATACCGTTCGAATCAAGTGAATCTATATTCTCTTTATCACCATTTTCACTAAATTTATCAAACGATTGAACAGATGGAAATATAAGGTAACCTCTAGCTAGAGGAATATCAACAATCGGCATATGTCTTTCCATGTTAAAATGTAAAGATTCAGGTATAGAATCATCATTTCTTTTCTCGACTCTCAATCGCTTGTCATCCATTAATTTAACCGCAAGTTTTCTAAATAAACCCATTCTGATTCAACTGGATTTATTGCTATATGTTTTTTTTAAATTATTTATGTTTTATACACGTTCAATCTGTAACGATCTTGGGCGCTGAATAAAGATGTTGTTTCATTTTATTTTAAGTACTTCTATTTATATCAACTTAATCATCGAGTGAACAGTTAGTTTTTCAATAAGCTGCAGATCCAATTTGAAAAATTCACTGTGCCCCTCTTTTCTTCTTTGTGCAAGATTTTTCCTCGAGCAGCCCTTGGCCGACACAGAAAATGCGGTACGATAACAAAATGTAATGCGCCTCTCCCCATCTTAACAATACCGAAATCTACCAAAACCTTGAGTCACAGCTGCCTGATGTAATATTGACATATACTGTGCCACGCTTCCTATGATAGTATCAGCTACGAACTCGCAACCAACGAATATTTATTTTAACAGCTGTATTTAGTTGTCTGCCTCCGACCTATGTAGATGATATATCCGCAGCATATAGCTGTGCGGACTATTTGTGTAGATTAATATAGGCGTACAATGTCGATAAAAGGAAACTCGATGAGCCCTTATCTATCTCCGTGTTATTTTATTAGCGGATATAACCACCAACTGTATATATATATATATATTTGTTAATTGGGTCATTTGAATATTTTAAATTGTTATATTTTTTAGTTTATTTATTGTATTTAGTTGTAGTTAAAAAAAGTCAGTTACATTTGATATATTAAAGAAACCTGTTCAATAATATTTAGAGATTTTGCTATCGACGAAATCCCATAATTTAATGTCAACACCATTAGTTAAACCTAATTTGATATCTTCTCTTGGATCATGAATTTCACCAAATGGTACAATATAAGCACCTGAATCTTTAGAGGTCAACTTTGGTGATAAAGCACCATATAATTCCGAGTAAGCACCGTAAACACCATCCCAGAATAAATATTTTGCAACGGCCATTGATAAACCCCAACCTCTTTGTAAATCGGTTTTCAAATTACCTGGGTAACATGATACAGAAACACAACCGATTTCTTCACAGATAGTTTTGTTCATTTCAAACCAAGCTTTAGCTTGATAAATGTTAGCAGCTTTAGATTGACCGTATAAGACATTATTATTTGGTCTGTCCTTTGTTGGTACATTTTCAAACAATGGATCTTCCCAATTGATACCATAAGTATTGAAAGATAATAAATGGGCACCAGAACTGACCCAAACAATTCTCTTCAAAGAGGTATCATCATTCTTTAAGAATAATGGATCGATAAAATGTTGTAATAATTGTGGACCCAAGACATTAGTTTGAAACATGGCTTCATAACCTTGAAAGGAGGTACCTTCGCTATTTGGAGCCATTAAACCGGCATTATGAACAATAATATTTAGCGGTTTATCACCTAATGTCTTTTTGATCTCTTCACCAACGGTTGGTATCTTTGATAGGTCTAAGTAGTCACATCCACTGATTATAGAAATAGTACCCTTAGAATCAGGGTTGTTGTTAACAATATCGTCACGGGCTTGATCACCCTTACTTTGAGTTCTCACAACACCGATGACATTACAGTTCTTTTGATATAATAATTCAACCGTATGTTTACCAATACCAGTATTACAACCAGTGACAATGGCTGTTTTACCAGTTAAATCAGGATAGTCAGCAGGGGTAAATTTTGGTTTGTTTGGTCTAAAACCGTAATAGATTTCACGTAATAATCTAACTTTACTGTAACCTGGAGCTGGAGCAATTAAAGATTCCATTTTGTTTTTGTTTAAAGTTGTAAATTGAGTTTATTTTTTTTTTCTACAAAGAATAATATTTTAATAGCAAATAAAGTTGAGATGAGCTAAGTTTGTCAACTATGCTTTATGTTGTGTAATATTCTTCTTGTATTGTTATTTTACTTATGATTTAAATAAATTAAAGGAAGACTTCAATTGACAATATTTAATTTTGTAGAAAATCTATATGCTTATATACTAATAAACTTCTTGTGATGATGATAATCTATAAGACTTTCAGTTTCTCTATTAAGGAAAGAAGGGGCAAGGGGCTTTTAGGTTATCACTATCAGCCTTCGGCGAAATGCCAAAAAGATGTGAAGCTCAGATCCTCGCTTTTCTTTTTTCCCTTCCCTACTCGTCCGAAACAGAGTGAAAAAATTTCCAAAATGCGGGGATAAGCAGGGCAACATTGAAAATAGAGAGAGTGTTTCGGCCGGAAGCGTTATGATCTTGAAAGTAACAGTGTCTGAAACTGAAAATATTGTCCAATTTAACCTCCGGAAAATACGATATACACATGTTGACTTGTGAGAGGTGGTCGTTCCGGTTATAGGAGAAAATAGTAACTTAATATTGCTGTCTCTGTTGTCAATAATCGATTATTCATTATATCCGAGATTATTTGACTTTATTTCGGCCGAAAACCACTTCGGACAAATAGGTTGGGATATCCGAAAATATTTTCGGAGATATACACATTCGGATTAAACCAGAATAAATTTTACCATAACAATTTGTGGGGCAATAAGACTACTTTTTGACGTGAAGGATATGACTATTCGTTAAAAAAAAGTACAGTAGCGAAGTACTTAGAATTGAAGTATGGAAAAAGATTGTAATAACCAAGCTGTTTCATGTGCAATTATACTAATACATCATTCAGATACATTATTCGGATAGACTATTCAGTGGGATGGTTATATTGCTATCTCCTTTGATAGATGCTTTCTTCCATTTATTGTAAGAAAAAAAATATCTAAAAAGAAAACAGCAGTTAAGAAATCAACGATTGTTTCATGCGTTTTTTAAATTAGGTATTACTATTAGTTTTGGCTATTGAAAAAGTTACTTCTCACTTCATAAATTATGCAAAAAAATTTCAAAAAATAATGAAGGATGCGAGGTTCGAACTCGCGCGGACACCGTCCAACAGATCTTAAGTCTGCCGCCTTAGACCACTCGGCCAACCCTCCAATTGTTTTGTGATTTCCACAAAATTACTATTCTTTATCACGTTGATGATTGTATCACTTTCTACGATCCATTGTTTAAAATAATAGGGTATACAATTGTCCATTCCAACCTACCAATTTTGGTTTGTTTGGCATATTGAAAATAATAAAGAGGAACAGAATCTTAATATAGTTTCCCAGAAATTGCCCCAAATAGATATTATTCTGACGGAAATATATATACGATAGAAAATAGCATTACTCGGACGACACAAATCCGAATATTGACGGAAATTATGTAGTAAGGTTACATCTAAAATGTTTAACATGGTTTCAAAGGATTAGACTAGTCATTTGTG
>JAXQGP010000668.1:0-11759 GCA_037040125.1 Kazachstania sp. M6911
CGTGGTCTAGTCGGTTATGGCATCTGCTTAACACGCAGAACGTCCCCAGTTCGATCCTGGGCGAAATCATTATTTTTGTTTTTGATAATTTTTTGAGAGCTAAAACCCACACACCACACTAAACGCCGACCACTAAATTTTAACACCAAAACCAACTACAAACATCACTACGATATATACACACCCATTCACGACTCTGTCACTCATACAACTTACACATCGACCTACTCACATAACTATCACCATCTGATATCTTATACCTTCCTTAAACGACACCACCCTCTCTATACAGCAACAACAACAACAACAACAATAAGATAATGTCACTGAGAAAAAGGGGAAAAGGAAAATTACACCGCGTACTGCTACGGAGCAGAGCATCTTGTCTTAACTACGTAACTATAGTGCAACTATATAATACTATCGTCCGTCTTTTGTTTCTGTTCGCTTTCGCTTTACAAAATTCTTTCAACGCGCAATTTGTGAAAAAATGTATAGTTGTGATATGATTTCCTTTATTATGGAGGTGGGCTTGGTATCAAACAGAGAATATATTTTTTTTGCTGTGAATTGAAATAGGGAACCGTTGAAATTAATAATTTTGATTAAAAAATGATCAATTAGTAATTTCAAAGAGATTTGTATTAGTTAATATATTTATATGTATTTGATACTATAAGTGATTAGTTACAATCGTTCATTTTCAATTATTAGTACTATTATTAATACAACTATTTTGAGTTAAGGATGAGTGAAGAAATGGATACTGAATATGACGTTATTGTCTTAGGTACAGGTATTACAGAATGTATCTTATCAGGTTTATTATCAGTTGATGGTAAGAAAGTTTTACATATCGATAAACAAGATCATTATGGTGGTGAATCTGCATCAGTAAATTTATCACAATTATATTCCCAATTTAAGAAAAATCCAATTGGTAAAGATGAAATTGAGACTAAATTTGGTAAAGATAGAGATTGGAATGTTGATTTAATTCCAAAATTTTTAATGGCTAATGGTGAATTAACAAATATTTTAGTTCATACTGATGTTACACGTTATGTTGAATTTAAACAAGTTTCTGGTTCTTACGTTTTCAAACAAGGTAAAATTTATAAAGTTCCTGCAACTGAAATGGAGGCAATTTCATCTCCATTAATGGGTATCTTTGAAAAACGTAGAATGAAAAAATTTTTAGAATGGATTTCTAGTTATAAAGAGGATGAAATTTCAACACATCAAGGTTTAGATTTAGATAAAAATACAATGGATGAAGTTTATTATAAATTTGGTTTAGGTAATTCAACAAAAGAATTTATTGGTCATGCAATGGCTCTTTGGACTAATGATGATTATTTACAACAACCTGCTAGACCATCTTATGAAAGAGTTTTATTATATTGTCAAAGTGTTGCTCGTTATGGTAAATCTCCTTATTTATATCCTTTATATGGTCTTGGTGAATTACCACAAGGTTTTGCACGTCTTTCCGCAATTTATGGTGGTACTTATATGTTAGATACTCCAATTGAAAAAGTTTTATATACTGATAATGATTCAGAAAATGGGAAATTTGAAGGTGTTCAAACTAAATTAGGTACATTTAAAGCACCTTTAGTAATAGCTGATCCAACTTATTTCTCACATAAATGTAAATCAACTGGTCAAAGAGTCATTAGAGCTATTTGTATCTTAAATCATCCTGTACCAAATACAAGTGATGCAGATTCTTTACAAATTATTATTCCACAATCTCAAGTTGGTAGAAAAAATGACATTTATATTGCAATTGTATCCGATGCTCATAACGTTTGTTCAAAGGGACATTATTTAGCAATTATTTCAACTATCGTAGAAACTGATGCTCCACATATTGAATTAGAACCCGCATTCAAATTATTAGGTCCAATTGAAGAAAAATTTATGGGTATCGCAGATTTATTCGAACCTAAAGAAGATGGTTCAAAGGATAATATTTATCTATCTAAATCATATGATGCTTCATCACATTTCGAATCAATGACTGATGACGTTAAGGATATTTATTTCAGAGTCACTGGCCATCCATTAGTTCTAAAGAAAAGAAATGATCAAGAAGCTCAAGAAGAATAAATAGATTATTATAATTGATATTTAATCTTTTCCACTCGTTCTTTCATATTATTTTTTTACAACTCTATACATTTACGTATTATTTTATATCATATCTTACAATAGTTAAACATATTTTTACATACTTCTGCACGTCTGTTTATTTGTTTTTGAGAGAGGGATCAACTTAGCTCGCGGCAAACACGACTTTATTTTATTAAAAAACGATCAAAACTATATAAAACAACAAAACATAAGTTTCCCAAACACAATACTCATCATACGATAACACACCAATCAAAAGATGGATACCAATATTTACGAAGCTTGTAATGATCTAATTACAGAATTTCAAACACATAAAATTAGTCCCGATGAAATATTAGCCACTAAAATAAATCATTCAGTACCAATTCCATTCAAGACAAGAGAAGATTTAATCAAAGATACAGAAAATGATAAAAATGAAGGATTGTTTCATGGTGAAGTATTACCTAGAATCGATTTGAAAGTATTACATTATTTTGCTACTCAGTTATGTTTACAAAAATATCCACATTTGATCAATACTATGGATGAAACTTGTATGATTACTTTGGCATTACTAGTAGAACAATGGATTGAAGAGTATTTAACGAGTATGAACTCAGACAGTGATACAGATGAAGAAGACGAAGAAGAAGAGACAAATGAGGTCCAGGAGGATACTCATAAAGCGAAACGATTATGTGTTGGTAAGGGACCCTCACAATTAGTAGCTAAGACAAACAGTAGGAAAAATGGATCAACAGATATTTGATTACAATGATATATTCAAGAATAATAAACTTTTCAGCAAATATATAGATACTGTATGATGGCATATTGATCTTCGATATGTGTGTCGTGTGTGACGATATCACTCTGCACAGAAACGGTCGCACGACGACCGCTTGTTACTTTTTTCTGATGTGAAATTTCGCAAATTTTTCTCTTTTTCGAGATGAGATGAATCACAGACTGAAATTTTTATTGATTTCTCATCGAACTAATCAATGCCTTAAAAGAACTGCGTATTTTGTACATGATAGAACTTTTAATTTCACCTCATATAACTAACAGATACTATACAGTATGGCCAGAAGAAAAGGTGGTAAAAAAGGTAACAAGAAGACTTTCGGTGCTCGTGATGATACTAGAGCTCGTAAAGGTTGGAATGAACTTGTTAAAGAAAATGAAAAATGGGAAAAATATTACAAGACCCTTGGTTTAATTAAAGAAGATGAATGGGATAGTTTCAAACAAACTTGTCAATCTCCATTACCATTAACTTTCAGAGTTACTGGTTCAAGAAAACATTCTGATGAAATTTTAAACCTTTTCAGAGAAAAGCATTTACCAAATTTAACTGATGTTACTTTTGAAGGTGAAAAAATTAAGGCTCCAATTGAATTGAAATGGTATCCAAATGATTACGCTTGGCAATTAGATGTACCAAAGACTGTTATTAGAAAAAATGAACAATTTGCCAAAACTCAGAGATTCTTAGTTGTTGAAAATGCTGTTGGTAACATTTCAAGACAAGAAGCTGTCTCTATGATCCCACCTATTGTTTTAGAAGTAGAACCACACCATACTGTTCTAGATATGTGTGCAGCTCCAGGTTCTAAGACTGCCCAATTAATTGAAGCTCTACATAGAGACAATGATGAACCAACTGGTTTTGTTGTCGCTAATGATGCTGATGCAAGAAGATCTCATATGTTAGTTCATCAATTGAAAAGATTAAATAGTGCTAATTTATTAGTTGTTAATCACGATGCACAATTTTTCCCAAGAATCAGATTAGATAATGAAAATAATAAAAATTTCTTAAAATTCGATAGAATCTTATGTGATGTTCCATGTTCCGGTGATGGTACCATGAGAAAGAATGTTAACGTTTGGAAGGATTGGAACACTCAAGGTGCATTAGGTTTACACACTGTTCAATTCAATATTTTAAACAGAGGTTTACATCTTTTAAAGACTGGTGGTAGATTAGTTTACTCTACATGTTCTTTGAATCCAATTGAAAATGAAGCCGTTGTTGCTGCTGCATTAAGAAAATGGGGTGACAAGATTAGATTAGTTAATTGTGATGAAAAGTTACCAGGTTTAATTAGAGATAATGGTGTCTCTAAATGGCCAGTATTCGACAGAAATATGGAAATTAAAAATAAAGAAGATGAAGGTATGATTGAAAGTTGGTTTGAACCATCTCAAAAAGAAGCTGAAAAGTTCAATTTAGATTATTGTATGCGTGTCTATCCACATAAACAAAATACTGGTGGTTTCTTTATTACTGTCTTTGAAATGGTTGGTGAAGACCAAGCTACAACTGATAGTAAGAAAAGATCTGCTACTCCATCTGCTACAAGTTCTGAACCAGCTGCTAAAATGCAAAAGACAAATGATTCTGAAGCTCAAAAGAAAGAAAGATTACCTCGTGATGCCAATGAAGAGCCATTCGTATTCGTTGACCCACAACATGAAGCATTAAAGAAATGTTGGTCTTTCTATGGTATCGATGATAAATTTGACAAGGATACATGCCTTGTTAGAAACGGTACTGGTGAACCAACTAGAGTCGTTTATACTGTTGCACCATCTTTAAAGAATATTATTCGTGCTAACGATGACAGATTGAAGATGATTTATTCTGGTGTTAAATTATTTGTTTCTCAAAGAAGTGATATCGAATGTTCTTGGAGAATTCAAAGTGAATCTTTACCAATTATGAAGCATCATATGACCTCAGACAGAATTATTAAAGCTAACACAGATATGTTGAAATTACTACTTCTAGAAGCCTTCCCAAATTTTGCTGATTTAGAAAAGGATAACTTAGATCCTGAATTCGTTAAGGAAATGCATGCTATAAGTTCTGGTTGTGCATTCGTTGATGTTCAAAGAAATAATGAAAAGAAGGAAAACTTATTCTTACCTGTCTGGAAGGGTTCTAAATGTATCAACTTAATGGTCTCAAAGGAGGATACCCATGAATTATTATATAGAATATATGGTATTGAAACTAGTGCCAAGGATAACAAACAAGCTGAGAAACAAGCTAAACATCAACAAGCTAAGGTTGAAGAAAATAAAGAAACTGCTGCTGATGAATCTAAATAAATGTTAATAATCGATTCATTGTAGGTGTCCCCATGATACTTACAACATTTGTATATTAAAAAATCTTAGAAAACATTTCCTGTTTATTTATTTATTTCATATTTATATTATTTTTTGTATGTAACAATACTAATCTCCATACCTTATTGTCAATATTATCCTTTGTTTATGTTTTTTTTTTGATTTGGCCATCACTAAACGCGAAACCAAAATTTTTCATATAATTAATAATTTAATTTAAGAAATAAAATGATTAAAAAATCAATCTAATAACATATCATCTATATTATAAAAGATTTGTATAAAAAGATAATATTTGATCCACATCAAAAGAATTATACACCATTATTTCCTACTGTGGAACACAATGAATAGTTTAACAGTTCAAGAATATGTTAACCAACAAGCAGAACTGGAGCAACAAGCTAAGGAGGCAATGCCTTGGGATCCTAAAACATGTACTTATCCATTAGGTCCACTAAAACAGCAGGTGTTTGCATGTCGTACTCATAATAGTATCGGTATATGCTATTCGTGTTCGATACGTTGTCATACATCCTGTGATATAGTGGAATTATTCACCAAGAGACACTTCACTTGTGACTGTGGTACTGAAAAAGATAATAGAATAGACCCCAAAAGTTCAGATTACAAATGTGAAATACGTAAGAACAAAGTCTCAGACATACCTGCAGTTGATAATATGTATGGTCATAATTTTAAGGGGACATTTTGTGATTGCGCTAAAGATTATGATCCAGATTCACCAAGTGTCATGATTCAGTGTATATTTGGTACAGAATGTAATGAAGATTGGTATCATGATCATTGTATAATGGGTTATTCAGAAGATGAAACCAAAAAACTTACTAGAAAAAATGAAAAGGAAGAAAGTGAAAGTATGTTGGCAGATTTCCCAACTTTAGACTCTTTTGATTCATTCATTTGTTGGAAATGTGTTTCTCGTTACCGTTATTATTTCCAGAGGATAATGTCTCACGAATTATCAAAAGATGTCATTGCCTGTACGTTAAAACATGGTATAACGAAGGAGGAAATCAACGATAATGGTAAAAGAAAAAATACTGATTCTAGTATTCCTTTTTCAATATTCCTAAAAGAAAACTACAATAAGGGTTTCGAAAATATAAGGAATAGCATAACAGATGAAAAGGATAAATTACATATATTTTTAACACAGTTAGCATCGTTTCTAATTAAAGATGAGGAACTCTATGAACCTCCAGAAGAAGAAAATGAAACTGCGATGGATATCATTAGTAAATTGCTGGCAGATTCAATGAACAGATCGGATCTCGTAGTAGGTGCACGTGCATTACAGGGACTACAATTTCGTTTAAAGGAATTTCTAAAACCATTTGCAGAAAAAGGTGAGGTAGTGAAAGAAGAAGATATTAGTTCATTTTTTCAATCATCTAATTGAACCCGAATAACTTTTGATCAATTAGTATTATCAGCAACAATATTCATTATTTTAGGGCGTTTATGTATCATGAACATATAAAGAAATTATATATAAATATATGACGACATAAGTATTCATGAGTGTGGAGAAATAGAGATGCTGAGCTTCACATAATTGGTATAGACTTAATTTCAAATTAAGTCACGTGATCAAAAACAAAAATCAAAAAAATAAATGGTCCCTAGCGGGATCGAACCGCTGATCTTGGCGTTATTAGCACCACGCCTTAACCAACTGGGCCAAGGGATCTATTTCTGTTGAAAATTTTGAGTAATATTTGGGTATTTAACATTAGAAACGTAGCCGGGTAATATTATTTGGATGCCAACGTTATATTCGAATTTAACTGTCTTATCTGTTTTAGATTTTTCTAAATCTGGTACAGCTTATGTGTGAAGCCTTAATTAAGTTATTATATTATTCCTCTTAAAATCATATAACGCATAAATACTCGTAAACTCGAATGCAATTAACTTATAGGTGTTGTCAATCGTCTCTAAGATATGATATACTTTCGAAGGAACTATATATGCCTATTGAATATAAAATAGAAGACTAAATAAATAAAAGAATGACAAAGCCGAACTCCGACAACGATCACTTCCATATAACATTTTCGAATATTGATGGACCGTTTCCTTTCCTGAATTATATCTTGTTTCATATTTGGTTAAGCCCCTGAGAATCTTACCAATATGGGATCAATATTGGACCCACAACCATAATTAATGTTATAGATAATAAAATGTGTCAACATGTACTGAGTTGATACCTTATTTCTCAAGAATTTGACACTATTTAAACAGAATATCCGATTGTCACCTTATAGTATATTTTCTAATCAATTGGTACATAAACCTCACAGAGATATTACTATTCGATACGATAAACTAAAAAAAAACATATTGACATCATGTGAGTAATGAAATAAGATTATTACAGCAATTGTGTTAGGGGCTAACAGCCTCCGAGGTATCTAGCTTTTCTTAAACCACATTTTTGCTTATACCGGTAATTAGTTTACTCATCTATACTTAGTTTAGAATTAAATGATTAATTGAACTAAGTAAATAATTGTTGGATTACAAAGCAGAGCTCTAGACTAGAGTTCCATCTGGATTGATGACCCACCCTTTAAATATAATGACAAAATAACACAGCTTAAACGCATTAAATCAAAATACTTATGGTGTGTGTAAAGTTATTCTTGAAAAATTATTTCATTACCTATGAGGGGTCTGATTGCATGCTTGTTTGTATTGAACTGTTCCAATATATCTTTCAAGATGTAACTTCCTGCTGTCTTTGTCTCTCGGACTGATTCAAGAAGTGAAAATTGTGTGGAAATTAAAGGCCTTGGCATTTTTTAATGAATTGTAGTCTAGAAATGCACAAGGACATTACATTTCATATAAACGTTATACAAAAGAAAGTTCTACCCGATCGTCACCATCCATTATGTGTTCAATTATATTATATTTCGAAAAAATAAATTAACAGAAAAATACTGATGTTTCATACCTTCACCAATTTTGGCAGTGAAATAAAAAGATTAAATAGCGAGGTTCCTTGTTATTAAATGGATTGATTGACTTCACATGCAAGGAAATAGTTAAACTGAGAAGGCAATAGTACACAAACAATAAAGCTGCATCTTCTTCACCAATGTAGGCGGTATTATCATTCAACTGAGTTAAGGATTTTCGGTCGTTTCATTTTCATGTTTTTTTGAGTTTCGTTTACTTATTTTACATAAAACACGAAAATTTAAGTAGTTCTTTCATTCCCAAAATTAGTTATAATCGTAACTAAAGATGGTTTAATAATAGGTTATACACTGATATAAAGTTTGTTTGAATTGATTAAAACGGCACAATAGTACTTGAAATGGTCATTTCACGCATCTCCCGGTCACTTTTAATTGTTCATCAACATATTGTGTTCAGCGTAATTAATGGAACAGTAATATTTCCATGAAGAGACAGATAAATGGTTTCTTCCATAGTCTATTATTATGCAGAATATTATACTATTCCTTTTAGATATTTTTTAGCAGAATATAGAATTACAATTGTAGCGGACTTATTATAATAATACTCCTTATGATGGAAGCTTAATGAAATCAATAATATAGGATATCATTGCTTATTGACCATAATTAAATTATTGTTTAAAATCCTTATTATTATAAAATGTATAGGGCTTCAAATTTCAATTAATTTTATTAAATCTCAAGATAGAACAGGTTGTCATCAGATATGAACTAATGGCGTCCAACGTGTTAATCTTTTAGATTTACCTTGATTTGTTTAGACATTTCTGATACCTGAGCATCTAAAAGAAAATATCTACAAAATGTAGTGGGGTAGATAGATGATGTTAACGATATCACCGTTTATTTCACAAGTGTAGCATCTCCTCATCCGTCTATGAAGCAATATGTTAATCCGAACCACTGCCCTCCTTCTGTCCTGGGCATCAAATCTATTGTTACTGGTATGTATTCACAAGTATGAAGATATATCACTCGAGTGTTTTCTGTGTGTGTCACTTTCACACTGATTAAATACATAATTCACTCATTTAATTGTATTCCTAATTACTCCGGGAAGAGTTGATTGTCTACTTGTACGCGATTTATCTCGCGATTCGCTTTTCCCTTACTTTTTTTTTGTTCCTATTGTTAGCAATTTTCAGTTGTCTGCCAGTTTAATTATGGAATCACTAGGAAAATTTTGTGACAAAAACAAGTGATGTTTGAAAATAGTCATTATCTGATCAAATTTCGAATTCTATTGTACTGTTCGCTTTCGAAATTGGTGGCTCAGATGGTAGAGGTGATTTTGTGTTTATGTAATTTCAGTATTTTTCAATCCAATAGAAGAAACCTCGGTTGGGGGATATTACTGAAATCTGAGGTACTTTACTTTGATCAGTAATACAGCTACAGATATGAATAGGTTACAACACCAATAGGTTCATTGTACTGTATTTTACTTGCAGCCAAGACAGATTGACATAATCTTTAGAGAAACACGTCTCTTTTCTGGTAGGCAGGTACCTAATAGTCGTAACACAGAGGTAATGTGAGTTATTGATCGCTTGATGAATTGATTATTTTACCTAGTTAACGGGGATGTTCTAGGTCTATATCTGATTGAGTACGTTAAACACTGAAAGTTTCGTGTATTTTCAAATTTGGCGTTGGTAAATCTCCTTCGTCTTTTATTTTAGAATTTTATTTTGACTTACCTGTTATTGCAGGGCAAAGAAATGAAGGCTCATCGAAGCATCTGTTATCCAATATTGTTAAAAATGAAACGAGTAATTATTAAAAATATATCAAATTGAGAGATTTCTCCGATCGACTTTTATTTTATTGCACGATGTTCTATTGTCTATTCTGAACTTTCTTCTCAGCTTTACATTTACTAAGTCTAAAAACTGTTGTCGTTTTGCGGGGATAACAAGTAAAGATAAAATCATTAATGATATGCAAAAGATGATTTCGTAATTATATATAAGGAATACAAAATTATTACTATAATTCGCTATTTTAATTCAGGATTTGTTACATTAATTTATTGTTTCTGCGTACTATTTTAATCATTTTTTTATTATCACGAAAAAAAATAATAATAATAATAATTAGGAACATTTACTAGTATATTCATATTTTTATTTATTCAGTTATCCATTTATTATCAAGATGAAAGGTTTAACATTATTAACTTTAGCTACCGTTTTTTCAGAATACGTCGCCGCCACTAACGTCGGTATGACTGGTAAGTTAGAATTCTCAGGTGTCGGATACGATTCCCAATGGTCCCCAATCAAGAAAATTACAGAAAGTAAAAAGAAATGTAAGTGTGATGTTGGTAATCCAGTATGGTTCTCCGGCACCAACGCCCCATTATCAGAACCATTAGCAGTTCACGTTAGAGGTCCAGTAAGTCTATCTAAATTCGCTTTCTACGAATCCGAACATTTTGTTATTGGTGATAATACTTCTGAAAACTGGAACCGTACTGCTTGTTTCGATAACACCGGTAGTTCTCCAGCTTTAGTAAATGTCACATTCCTAGGACATGTTGGTAAGGATTCCACCTGTATGGGTAAAGCTTTAAGTTTCGTTGGTGCTGATGGTGTCAGTGCCGCCCAAGTCAACACTGCCCCAGGTAAGAAGATCGCCTCTGGTTCTGAATTCATTATTTTCTCAAACACAACTTGTCCAAAATCTAAATATAATGCTGGTTGTGGTGTTTACCGTAAGGGTATTCCAGCTTACTACGGTTTCGGCGGTGTTACTAAGATGTTCCTATTTGAATTCTCAATGCCAAATGATGAGAGTAATCCAAATGGTAACGGTACTTACATCAATCAACCAAGTATTTGGTTAAGTAGTGATTCTTTACCAAGAGTTACCAGTGAATATACTAAGGATAATAATTGTTCTTGTATTTACCAAGGTTGTGGTGGTTACGAAATTTTCAGCGCCAACGGTACTTTAATGACATCTTCTTTGGTTACTTTACAAGGTTTAAATATTAACAGTACATCTGATGTTGCTTCTGTCTTCACCAATAAGGTTTCTGATGGTTACTTTAGAAGACCAACCAATGATACCGTTGTGGGTGGTGTTGTCTTTGATTCTACTGGTAATGTTGTTACATTCCTAGCAAATGGTACATCTTTTGACCAAGAGCTATCTGCTAATTCCATTAACTCCATGCTTGCTGCTATTCCACAATTAGGTGACAAATGTGCTGTCAAAGCTGGTAGTGAAACTGCTCCAGCTTCAAAGACCAAGAAGGGTAAGAAAACTAAAACATCTTCAATGGCTTCTGCTAGTAGTTCCGCAAGTAAATAGATAAACTAAAAGAATCTTCGATTGTTATTTCTCTTTAACCAGTATATTTTTTATATTTTTAATTCCAAATGGTTTATCGTTTTTTAAATGGGTTTCGTCATATAAGTATGTGTTTTTTTAATTTACATAAAAGTTCTATATAACAGATGTGGTTAATCT
>JAXQGP010000669.1:0-11761 GCA_037040125.1 Kazachstania sp. M6911
GAAAAAAAAGCAATAATAATATAATAAGTTGTATATCTAGTTTTGGCGAAAAGACTAGCGAAATCATATTACAACAAATTATAAAATAGAAGCGCAAGTGGTTTAGTGGTAAAATCCAACGTTGCCATCGTTGGGCCCCCGGTTCGATTCCGGGCTTGCGCATTTTTTTTGAAAATTTTTTGAAGTCACGTGACCCATATGCTTTTTGGCCTTTTTGCTAGGGAGTTTTCTAAGCGAAACGGATTTGAGATGAGTGAAAAATTTCACTAATTATAGAATTTTTGTAATAACTTTCTTAACATTACAATTAAGAAGACTGTTCACCTATTGTGTTCAAGTAGAATAACTATTTACATTTATGTCACATCAAATTGGGATATTTTAGTCCTTTCTAATAAAAAATCTTGTACCGTTGCTATGCTCAATCTTACGACATCGTTACTTCAGCTACCTTTCTTTCTTCAGTTGTTTGTGTGTTTGTTTTTTTATTTTTCGATATTGGACCTCTGGGAATGAACGACTATTCTTCGGGCCGTGCTTCCAAACTAACATCTCATCTCTAAAATAAACGGAATTGTACATCAAGTTTTAGTTGATGCGATGTACCTGATAAAGGAACCAATAGAGGTTAGGTTTACAACCTTTCAATTCAATTACATAATATTTGTAATGTTATATCTGATTATTTATTACTTATATATATATTTTCTTACTAGTTATATATTATATGAATCACTTGTTGTATGATTGTTATCTAACTTGGATGGTGTGCTCCTTTTATTAGTGGATTGAAAGTTCCCTTGATCTGATAGGTATTTAACGATTTCCTATACCCAAATCATCAGATTTATATAAGGTGGAAATTATTCTGTTCAAGGAACTAATCTTTAAACCTGAAATGTTAGAACCATCACTAACCGTCATCGATAGTGAAATTCTAAATCAGGTGAAAAGATTATTCACTACAACGAATACACCAGCCCGCCCAACTACCAAAATCAACGAAAGTGACAATATCTTTCTCAGAGTTCCTGAGATGACTGTTGCTATTGTGGAGAAGTATGAGGAAGAAGAAATAAACCAACACACTGGCCTACCAGCAACCCAGCGCACGCAATTACAGGACCCTGTCAGTCACATGAAGATCAATTCCAAATTACATTTTTTAAAGTTTTATAATGAAAAGCTGCTAACCAATAAACACCAATGGTGGATCCCAGAGGAACAATATCAAATTATCCTATGGATCATATGGAATGCTCATATCACCAATGATATGCATTATGGCATCCAAGAAACTATAAAACAGATAAAAAAAAGTGTATAATTTCCAACACATCAACAAGTTGACACAACTGGTAGTACAATCCTGCAAGATTTGTCAAGCCAACAAACCGCTGAAGAACTAAAAACGGTTATGGATGAACATTTTCTTCAATTATCAGCTGTCACGACGAGGAACCGCCATATCGAGAATACAACCACAGATGCTGAGGACTTTCCATCCACAAAAAAAAGGAGAGCACCATCTGAGTTGAACAATGACAATACCAAAGGTGATTCTGATGGAGCAAACCAGAAGAAAATATGTAAACGTAAATGTAAATATAAATGTAAATTAAAACCGGTATAGTTAGAATTTGAGTTCTAATTGTTATTCTTAATATATTAAATTACTAAACGGTTATTATCAGTTAAATGGTAAAATACCACTTATATTCCCTAGTTCCTATCGAATAGATTATTATTAGATGTAGTAGTTGTTTTCTTCTTTCTTTCCATACAACGCAAACGTATTATCTCACCGTCCCCTTATATATATTTCCGTTGAAAGCCCATCGCATTCAATCGTAGAAAAGATATTCACAGAAATTTTTCACTCGTTCGCTTCAATTGCAAGCCATATAGGGATGCGCCCAGGAATAAAATCAGGAATGTGAAAAGATGGCAAGAACGTGTAGCAACTGTGAATATCATATTGATATTTATGATCATTTATTACTGATTTACGGTATAAACCTGACCACCAACCTGAAAACATTCATCAGGTTTCAATTTTCAAGTTTAATATAATATATACATTTAATTTTAAATAATTTCTTGATTTCGTCTGTCTTTACACTAATTTATTGTATTGAGAATACATATGATGATGATGATATTAATATACGAGAAAAGCAGATATACTTATATAGTTTATATGGAATTGCTTAAAATTTAAGGAAATAAAAATTGCATAGATGTTATGTTGTATGGTTTATGTTTTTTGTTTTAAAATTGATTAATTATTTGTTTTAAGTTCATTAAAATTACCATTCAGCAGCATCAGTGTTTTCTTCAGCCCATTCGGAAGCACCAGTAGCTTCTTCGGTAACTTCTTCAGTTGGTTCTTCACCGTCAGCAACGGCTTCAGCTAGAACTTCTTCAGCGTTTTGAACTTCAACTTCTTCTGGGTTTCTGTAGAAGTATAAATCTGGCATGATAGACCATGGTTGAGTTCTGTCAACTAGAGCACCTCTTAATCTTAGAACTTCTCTGGCTAATAAGTACCAGATTAAACCAATGGAGTGCTTACCTCTGTTGTTACATGGAATAGCAACATCAACGTATTCAGATGGAGAATCTAAATCAGTTAAAGCAATGACTGGAATGTTAACGTAAGAAGCTTCCTTGATAGCTTGAGCATCTAATCTTGGGTCAGTAACAATAACTAATCTTGGTTCCTTGAAAGAACGGGTGATGTAGTTAGTGAAAGAACCTGGAGTAAATCTACCGGCAATTGGAGTAGCACCAGTGTGGGCAGCGTACTTTAGGACAGCTCTTTGACCGAAAGTTCTGGAAGAGATGGCAACAACATCTTCTGGGTTTGGAATGGCAGCGATGATTCTAGCGGCTAGAACAATCTTTTCCCAAGTCTTACCAACGTTGATAACGTGGACACCATCTGGTCTAGCTTCGAAAACGTATGGTTCTTGGTGGACCTATTAATAATAAATGATAATTTTGGAAATGTAAGTACATATCCAATATTATATTGATTGTTAGTAAAATAAATTCCAATGTAGGGACAGTACAGTGATATCTTGTTTTTGAACGATTGCAAATGTCGTGGGATACGTAATCAAATATTACTATCAGTTGTCATATTAGTTTAATATAGTATTATTCATTGGGATAACACTATCGTGTAACTTTTTCCATTATACGAAAAATCATGTGTAATAAATGGGTTTAATTTTTTCAATCATTTATTTTCATTCTATTCTTTGAGTAGTGGTTATCATTGTCATGTCATCTTCTATGGTGTGATATTCATATCAATTCTGGGTCAATAATACTATTTTTATCTTGTACTCTTCATTATCAATAGTTCCTTAGTTTCCTTTCACATTTCCACATTCAAATCGTTCATTTTTTCAATTATCCACTGGTTCATTCATTTATAATCTTAACATACTTGAACGTTTCTAGCACCTAAGTGAGCGTTAGCAGCCAATAATAATTGGGCATCTTCTGGGGTTAGATCAAAAGTAGCTGGTAGGGACATTTTGATATCGTGTTTAATATATGCTTTCTCTTGGTCTCTTAAAAGATAAAAATTATTTAAAATATGTTATATATTTAACTACTGCCTTATATTACTTTTATTATAGACTATATGAAATTAGTTTAACGTAGTATCTTCAGTAGAGTGAAAAATTTCACGGTAGAAAGAGGAATAGACGGATATTCATTCTTACTAGTTAGGCTCGGTCAACAAGACAATTTTGTTTTCGGTCAGCCCAGGGACAATGATGCTCCGTCTATTCGCGGACAGGTTAGACAGAGGTCTACAGAGAAGACGCCAGAAGGTGTCCCATCATCATGAGTAAAACAGTGTGAGATTTAGAGAATAGCATGCAAATATGGGACACATAATGATCTGTTTCCATTCCAATTTGAATCGAACATCTTAGCAATGTCTCAATATCTTGTAAAACTGTAAAACTCGGATACTGTAACTGTATTTTCCTGCAAATATTTCTTGATTTTCAATATTTTCCACGTTTTTTGAATTTTTCAGTTCGTTTTCAAGATTATTTGTAAAAAACGAAAAACATCGATTTTGGATGGTGTCCGGATGTTTTCAGAGAAGTCACGGGTGTAACTGGTCGTCCCACAAAATAGATCCCAAATTCCGCGTTGGTGCAGTTTCACTCGGAGGCAATTTCAAGGTGCGAATGACAAAAGAATGTTAGCTAGTCGTAGTGACAAAGGGACACCCGAGTTTCCAATAATGGTAAATGTAAGAAGATCGGTTGATATTTTAAAATTGGTTGAATACGATTGGTTTGTAGACTAGTATTTGATATTGATTAGTAGCTTTCTGAATATTAACTGTTAATTATATTGTTTTTAGATCAAATTTAGACTTATCAACACAACATGGTAACATATGATACAGGATTATTAAATTAGCATTTACATTTTAATTGTATTATTATTACTATTATTATCAGACATTTTTTCCCTATTTGAGTAAGAGACTGTGCATTCCATGTTTTAAACTTTTTTTTTATCACATTGGTATTTAATAAATAGAAATGTTAAATATAACTTTAATATCAACTTTTTGGCAAGGACGATTGCCTTCCTTTGATGATAACGTTGACAAAAATTTAAGAACTCAGCTAGTTAGTAAATCTGCTAAATTTTGTTTCATTTTCACAGTAACGTTAATATGTATAATATTACCACTATGGTATTCATTATCTGTCACATTTGCATTTTTCAAAATTGAACATAGACTGAAGCATCATATTTTTAAAAAGGGGACATGGTTTCATAGAATTCCATTGTATCATAATAATTCATTAAGACATTGTTTATTTTGGTGTATAGTCTGCACCATAGCATCTTTATTTCATACAAGTTATGATCTTTTACAAATTACTAAACGGTTAGGTAGAGTAGCGGTAGCATTAATGCCCCCATTATTATTTGTCACATTAAGACCATCACCTTTACCTCAGACTTTATATTTACGAATATTACCTATACATAAATGGATCTCAAGAATAGTAGTGCTGGCATCATTCTTACATTCCATCCTGTATATATATTATATGACAATCAAGGAAGTATTTTGGATAAAGATTAAGAAATTACCAAATCTATATGGTGTACTTGCAATGTTTCTTTTCATTGTGATTGGATTTACATCAATTAGAAAATTTAGAAGGTATAATTTCAAATTATTTTATTATATTCATTATATTTCAACATGGTTAACTGTCATATTGATTCATTTCCATGCAAGACCTGGTGTACCTTACTATACAGCAATGAATGTAATGATCTTGTCGTATCAGATCGGATATAGAGTATATCATACAAGAAGTACAAGAGTAATAGTGACTCCGCTTTCTCCAACATTATCCCTATTTGAATTCCCAATAGATGCCTTAGCGAAGAAGCCGATCTTACCTGCAGGACATGTTAGAATCAGTAGATACGACACAAATATTGTGAAACGAGTATTATTCCAAATAGTACCATTTCAACATCCATACACGATAACAAGTTTGCCTGATGAGGATACAGTGAAATTAATTATTAGAAATGGTAATTTCAAATTAAAGAATGGTGGTGAATATTATATAACTGGTGCATTTGAACCTGTGATTAATTTCTTGGAAAGACCAAGAGATATTAAAGAATTTTTAAAGAATCATAGGAAACAATCGAATCCATTCCAAGTCACCTCGTTAGGTTTATTACATTCTCCGTTATACTATGTAGTTAATGCAAGAAGAGTATTGATTTGTGTTGGTGGCTCTGCAATTGCATTTGGATTACCATTGTTACGTATCTTGAATTTCAATGGTATTATGGTTAGATTAATTTGGGTGATTCGTGATTTCAGAGATTTGAAATTATTAGAATTTTTCAAAAATAATTTTGAGGGGATGGAAATTTATGTTAGTGGAGATTTTAGTAGTGAACAAGATATTCAATTAGATTATGATGATCATGTCAGTGATAATGCTGTTGTGAATGAACCATCATTAATCTCTGGAAGTAATCATAATAATGAAAATTGTTCATTATTAGCGTCCTCTAATTATAAGACTTATGGATCAACGAGATCACAACCTATTGAAGAAATTGAAGAAGATGATCATGAAACTGACGAAATTGATTTCACTAATTCTTTCAGAATTAAACATAATACATCACAATCACAATTACGTCTAGATAATAAATTAGGAGAATCTCAAGTTAAATTAGCTGCAGGTAATGCATTCAGAAAAAATATTTTGTTGGACCCTACTGCATGTAATCAATGTTCATGTAGTAATACATGTGCAATGACAAATAATCATTTTGATGATGAGGAGACTTTATTACATAATGCTGCACAGGATAAGAAAATTAAAGTTCCATCTGGTGTGAAGATTTATTGTGGTAGACCAAATTTGAATGAACGTGATTATGCATGGTGTCTTGAACAAGATTGTGATACTTCACCAGATGATGAGGAATGTTGTCAAAATATGTTAGGTGGTTCATCAGGTGCGAATGTTGAAAAATTATCACAAGTTTGGGTAGTTGCAGCAGGACCTGATGGATTAGTTGAAAGTACAAGACATTGGGCAACAGATGGGGGATTACATTTCCATGCAGAAAGTTTTGCTGTGTAAAGTCGAGAAGAACATTCTTTTTGTATGAATGTATATTGTTACAAATATAAATATAATGAAAAATTACATAAGATATATTTATTTAGTTCTCGCTCTCATCTTTTCAATTCTTTCCTTTAACATTTTAGTTACTTCTGCTGCACGTTTCCAACTATCCTCGTTGTCGTTGCTACCTATTTTAGAATCGGTCTTAGTCTTGTCTAAACCGAAATTTAAATTAATATTTGATGAATTTGTGGATTCGATACTTGAATTTAAACGTAATGAACCAACACCTCTTCTTAAATCATCACTTGAAGCAGTACGTACCGGTGGATTCATTACAATAGAATTTGTTTTATCTCTTAATGAAATAATTTGTTTCTCTAAATCATTAATTTTATCATTTAGGGATTCAATTTCATGTAATTTTGAAGAAATTATTGAATCCTTTTCAATTATTGTATTTTTCAAAAATTGTCTTTCTTCCTTCATGTTTTTATTCTCTTGTAATAATTGTTCATTATCCTTACGTAATTGTTTAATCTCTGTTGATAAATCAGTCTTTTCATTATGTAATATTACATTTTCTTTCTGTAATGTTGTTACTATTGCATTAGGTACAGGTTGTGTAGTTGTATTTGAATTTGAAATTTTTGGTGAATTATGTGTAACTTTTAACAATTTAATATTTTTGGAAGAATGTTTATCATCTTTCTGTAAGGCATTTGATCTTTTCAAAGGTGATGTATTACCTAATGAAGTTATACGTTGAGGTGGAGGACGTTTTGATGGAATAATTTGTTGTGGCGCAGAGGTAGTGGTGGATGCAAGAATTGTCACTGTTGATACAAGATCCATAATTTTATTTCTTTTCATATTGTCTAAATGATCTAATGTATCCATAAAATATCTTTCACCAAATAATTTAATTAGTGTAGCCATACATTGAAACCCGATATTTCTTAAATTTGGTTGAGTGTCATTAACAATTTTAAGAACGACTGGTAAAATTGTTGAATCTTGTTCCTTTGTATTATCTGATTTAAGTTTTGTTAAAATATATTTTTTGTCGAATTGTTTTGATGTAGTTAATAAATCAATGAATAAAGTAGTACATTCTAAACGTACTTGTGGAATCTTAAATTTCATTGCAAGAAGTAATTGTAAGAACATTTCTTCATTTTCACGATGTAAAGGATTATAATAGTAACAAATTATTTTCAAACATTCACGAATAGGTTCGATAGTTGTATTTTTCTTTTCTTTAGTTCTTAACAAAAGAGGTTCAAACACCAATGAACAATAATTTTTATTTAAGAGACCATGATTTGGTGAATTATTATCAATCTTGGTGAATATTTCATATATTGATTGTGTAGCTAATGTTACGACTTGTAAATTAACATCTTTGGATATGATATTAGCATATAACTCCATTAATGCATTATAATTAGCTTTGTTTTCAATTCTTTTACATTTCACTAATGTTTCATTATGAAATTCTTCTAATGCTTCTACTCTATCCTTCCATTTTGAAGATTGTGCTCTTTCATAAAATTGATCGGGTAATTTATCTAAAATTGTTTCAACAGGTAATGAAATGAAAATATCTACTTGTTGTTGTTGTTGTGGGATATCTTTATCTAACATAATTGTATCACCGTCTTCATCTACAAGTTTTTCGTCGACTTGTAATTCAACAGCGTTTGTAGTTTCTTTCTCTCTTCTTTCCGTTTCAAATAAAGTTAGCTGTTGTTGTAATTGTTCTTGATTAATTGAATCAAATAATTTTAATAATTCTTTCTGTTGAATAGATTTTAAATTATCATTAATAAAATTTTGTAAAAAAAGTTTCAAATCATTTGAATTATTAATCTTAATATAAATTTGTAAAATAACATTTAATACTTGATCTCTAACTTTTTTATCTGCGTGACTTGCTAATTTTGGTAATTTTATCAATAAATTATCTAAGAATGAAACAATATCTACTTTCACAACAATACCGAATTGATTAATGATATTACTTATTAATAAAAGTACCGCATTTAATAATCTAGGTAATTTTTTATCTAAGAAACTTAATGAAATACCTAAGCATACATCAATAGAATCATCTAACGAACATAACATAATTATACACTCCATTGCCTTTGATGACGTATTCTGTCTTGATGAACCTAGTCCTTTTTCAATTAAAGAGGGGATCCACATATTTAATTTTGAATGAATTCTTGATCCGAGATCATTAGTAATTGGTTTCATTAATTCAATAAGGGTAAATAATGCCACGATTGCATGTTCATGAGCAACTACATTTGTATCCAATATATAATCATTGAACAACGACGGATCATCCCAATACTTTAACAGTGTAGCATTATGTATGATATCTATCGTTGAATTTAATTCTGTTGTTAATTGTTGATATCCTAGGGATCTACCTTTCCAATTCTTATGTGATAGCTTCTCTTCCAGGGATAGCTTGTTGAAATCTATATCGTCAGAGGCACTTGGTGTACCGATATTACTTGAGTTCATTGCTCTGATCTAGTCGTAATTGGCGGTCTCAGTGATGATCTTCTTGCCATATATGTATTTGTAACTGTTTATTTATTTATTTATTTATTTTTCATTGTTTACAAATTGGAACCGCGTCGCTCTCTCTGTGCACTTGGCGATGGGACAGGCTGCTCGGACAGACACAACAACAACTGGCGCAATTATTACTTATATTACTTATTATATTTATTATATTTATTATATTTATTATATTTATTATATTTATTATATTTATATTATGGATATTTTATATGTGGTATTTTTATTAGTGTGTATATCTATATTACTGGCACTTATGCTTGTCCTTATAGTAGTAACTGTATCTACACTCATGGCTATATAAAATGCATACGTGCATACACCCATTACCTGACACTCTCACCATTGAGCGTCACATAACTATAACAGTAAATATCACATCCATGTATGTGTATCTATCCACATACACGCTGCCAACAACTATTCATTTACTGTCATTTGTCTCCCTTTGTCGCTGTCTCGATAAGTGGCGTGATAAACCTATTGTCACAACACATCACAAGTGTCTCTGTCATTTGACATTAGCAACATTTTCTTCCTGCATCGCACACCCATAGGGAAATGTCCGGGATATGTCAATTGAATGAACCTTATTACAAAGGACAGAGTCAGAGTCAGATTCACATTTCGTAACTTGCACTATATAAGAACACTAATTTACTTTCTAGCATTACTCAACTGACAAAGGGGGACAATCGCATCACATAGGCACAATGGTAAATACCACCCCAATCAATATAGATAAATGGCTAAAGGAGAACCCTGAATTATTAGCACCACCAGTATCAAATTATTGTTTACATATGAATGGATTCACTGTAATGTTAATTGGTGGTCCAAATAATCGTACCGATTTCCATATCAATCCAACACCGGAATGGTTCTTTCAAAAGAAAGGGATGATGCATCTAAAGATTAGAGATCCTGATGATGATCAGTTCAAGACTATTGTTATTAATGAAAACGATTCTTACTTGCTACCTGCTAATGTACCACATGCACCAATTAGATTTGCTGATACTATTGGTATTGTTGTAGAGATTGAAAATCGTGGATCTGAGGATTCAATGTTATGGTATTGTAAGAATTGTAATGAAATTGTTTACAAGAATTCTTTCATGATGAAAGATTTGGGTACTCAAGTGAAAGAACAAATCGACCTATATAATAATGATCCATCATTAAGAACTTGTTCTCATTGTGGTACTCTTAATTAAAACTGTGCATATGTGCATCATCCTGCACTGTGCAGTTTCATCGGCCGCCATTAGTGCGAAATTGTTATTTACTATGTACACACAATTTATATACAGATTTACATATATAAGACAGAAGAAGTGAAAAATTGTTTGAACGTCGACAGATCTTTCAATTATAAACAGAAAGTATCAAGAGATTCGTATTCAATCATGTCTGATGAATTAGTTGTATCTGAGGATCCACTACATCCAGCAAATTTAATTTGTTCATTATGTACAAAATTTTATGAGAAGGATTGGTGTCTAGGTACCGGAGGTGGAATCTCAATTAGAGATCAAGAAACAAATAGATATTATATTGCACCATCAGGAGTACAAAAGGAATTGATGAAACCTACTGATTTATTTGTTGTTAATGGATATCATTATGATCCGGATCATGAGGATACACTTTTCATTAGAAAACCAAAGAATTTAAAACCAAGTGATTGTACACCTTTATTTTTAACTTGTTTTAAAGAATTAGGTGTTAGTGCTGTAATACATACTCATTCATCAAATGCTGTAATGGCATCTTTACTTTATGATGATTTCTTTGAGATATCTCACATTGAACAAATTAAAGCAATACCAAGTCATAAGATTGATCCAGAGACAGGTAAACAATTAAATCATTTATTTCAAGATACTTTACGTATACCAATTATCGAAAATCAAAATTTTGAATATGAATTAACTGATGATTTAATTAATATTTGTAGAAAATATCCACATACTTGTGCGGTCATTGTTAGACGTCATGGTATATTTGTTTGGGGTTCATCAATTCATAAAGCTAAAATATATAATGAATCTATCGATTATTTATTAGGTTTAGCTATACAAATGAAACAAATGGGTATTGATACAGTGAAAAGATAATAAAAAGAGTTCCCCCCCATCTATAAATAAATAAATACGTACTATATAAAATTTCTAACGTTGCATTGTTTTTCGTCTCTTTGTTACAGAATGTAATTTATTCTCATAAACTTTCTTCCATATTATATGTTCATTAATAATTTTATTTCTTGTATCATGTATTGGTAAATTCATTAAATATCGTTTCCTTTCCAATTCAATTTCTTCCTCACTTGGATCATATAATCCACATGCAACAACTTCACTACCTCTTAATAATTGTACAGAACTTACTATATCTGAACGATTAGATTGAAATCGTAACGTTACATTACTTACGATTAAATTTGTACTTTTATCAAAACCTTCTAATGTTCCTATAAAACTTTCCCCATT
>JAXQGP010000670.1:0-12561 GCA_037040125.1 Kazachstania sp. M6911
AAATTGCACATCCGGGATAGGATGCTGCGGCTATTGCGTAATTGGCAGAAAATAATAGTGATGAAAGTAATACTTGCAACAGCATTTTTGCCAGGTGCTTTAATTGTAATTAGTGTTGATCTGTGACAAATATTGGTACCCTTCCAAATTAAGTAAAATAAGTGACATTTTTGGGAGAGCAGTCGACATACTGTAATTTGAAGGGAATTTTTTTGGCAAAATGTATCTCCTTATATAACAGAGCAGTCAGACGATATCTGGATTCTGAGTACTGGTATTTTTGTAACTGAGATACCCAATCCGACGTAGCACCAAAATAAAAGGATTTGCAAAGCTCTCCCAAATAGGATATTGCACATCAATTCCGTAGCAAAAAAAAGCAACAGACATGACAACAGATCGGTTTCTTTTTCAGAAATGGAGATCTGCATAACAAACCGCCGTGGGCGACCGTTTGTTGCTCTCTGCTTCCATTTTTTCCAGTCATCCTCGGTGAACACTACATGCTTTTGTTAGCGAAAGTAGATCTGTGTATGGTTGAGTTACTCATCATGACAGTCAAACAGCACAGAACATTGCGCAGACAGAACAATAATGGAACCAGCGTCAGGAGGGCGAGAAGTCACTGGATTGTTCGCAACAGAAAAGAAACATGAAGATTCCAACGTTTGTGCAACGGAAAGGGAGACAATTAATGAAGAACCAATAGCGCATACAGAACACCGACTATCATTCGGCTGCACAGATTTTGATATTCAATAACTAACACAACAAATGTTCTTTGCAAACAAACTCAAGCTATTCGAAAATACGTTTTCGATAGTGCGTTTGAAGGTTACAGTGTTATTAATGGTGTGTGCACTGGGTTGTAAGTGATTTGCAATGATGCATGGAATGAAGAATTGTATCTAATTACTATTAATATAGTTTCTGTGCAATATAAAAGTATAAGTTTGTAGGTTTCATAGTTACAATCATTATGAAAATATAGCAGTTAAACACATGCTAATACGTAGATATGCATATTCAGTTACCATTACAATTATAACGATTTCGGGTCTATCCACCTATTACATTTCGAACAAATTGATAATATATATATATAACTGAACTGAAGACATAAAAGCAGCAGCTGAGAGTTGTTAATACACTTAGATATTGAGTTAAGATTAAGTAATAATTGATGAGTATTAATGTAGCAAAATATTCATACTTTGTTACTGGTTCTTTAATTATATAGAATATATGATAATTATAAAGCGTTATACGAACTATCAAACTTCTGACTTCTAGTTTCAGTTTTTAGTTTTCTATATGTAGAAATACTATTTTTCATCTCGCTATGTTATTCGTTCATATTTACTCTATTAGAATGAAGTGTATTTTAATAATATATATCTCACTTCTACAGTCCGTAGAATAGCTTATAAGATCATTGTTTAATTTTCGTCGTTTAATTCTCGTTATCGTCGTATCTATGTCGACCAAATATCGTATATACTATTGTGTCTATATTTCTGTCAAATGCAGTAATAGAAAGGTACTGTGAGGGCGCAGAACATGCTATGCGGATGGAATCCTATTCAGAAGGGAAGGCCAAGTTACACGAACACCTTTTCACAATGTCAATACTCACTATTGCTCGATTGACATTGTCTACTATCATTAGTAGTAGTAAAATATAATATGAAATTAAGTCTTAATTAGTTAACGTATATAATAAACTAGAATGATTATTCAACGTAAAATTATTCCTTTATTTTTTGCTGTTCCTTATCATATTTATCAAACGAAACGACATCCTCTAGTCTTCTATTTCTTAGGAATATGGAGGCGCATAGCATTGGTACTAAAAGACATAATCCAACAATAATTAATATTCTTTCAACAACTTCATATGCTTCGACTACTCTCTGTCTTTCCGTAGTACCCCATTTATAACTCTTGATGAATTTTGTAGGTGAATCATATGCATATGCAGCTAATGTTGCGTTTGTGGTTATACGTTTTTCAATTTCACCGGGTAAAATATTTGACCATATTGATCCAGCAACTGCGGATCCAAATGCACTCCCAATACTGGCAACACTTAAAAATAATGAAGTTGCTACACCCATCATTTCGTGCGTATAAGCTGAAGCCTGAATAGAGGCTCTTGCAGGAAATTTAATAAAACCGTTACCGAAACCAAGAATACAAATTGCCGCAATAATTCCAGCTTTCGCATCAAGGCCACCTCTGTATTTCTCAAGTAATCCAAATGCAATAAACCATACGCTAATTCCAAACACGATAATTTCCTTAGTTCTTCTTATTTTGGCAACGATAAAACCGAAGAAAAAAGCAGTTAAAACACCAACGAATGAAAACAGTTTATTGATTCTAGCAGTTGCAGATTTTGTCTGGTTAACAGCAACGTATAATAGCGTAATCATGTATGTACTTTGCATGTAATAAGCAAATTCTTGGAACAAAGAAATGACTAATGGTGCCCATATACCCCTATCCTTGATAGTATTCCATGGAGTCAATGGATATTTTGAATATTTGAATTCCCATAAGATATATAACGGAAGTGCTAAAACCCAACCAAGTACCTCGGGAACAATAATTGAAGCAGACTTCCATTTGTCATTCACCCCACCTGCTAAAGTGAATGGAACTAATATCATACCAAAAATAGCCACTAACAGTACCAAACCAACAATATCTAGTTTCCAGAAGAATATGTCGACACAAAATTCCGCCCAGGTTTTATTATGTGGCTTTTTGAATGTGACCCAAATATCTTCATTATTCTTCTTTGCTAAATATTTCATGTGTATAATACACCCTAATAAAGGAATACATGATACTGGGAAAATAAATGCCCACATACCAATACCCCATGACCATCTTTCGTCAATAGATCCCGTGATATTACCACTGATCCAAGTTGTAATAACATTAGGAAGTACTTGCGCAGCAGCAGCTGTCACTCTCCAATTTAAGTTTGAGAAATCGGCAACGTAAAGTTCGGAAACCATTACAATACCTGAATGACCAATAGCATAGATGATAGCACCTGCAGCAAATCTTGAGACATCAAATGCCTGTGACTCAATAATTGTACCCACAATATAGAATAGAATAGAAATTATTAGTATTGTGGTTCTACCGAACATATCTGCGGACCTAGCAAACCAAATTTGGGCCGCAGCGGAAACAACTTTCTTGATGCATGTCACTGTTGAAAGCAAAGAATGCTTTGAATAGGAAGATGTTGCCAATGTCTGATATGTTGATCTTACGGAATTATCTAAACCATATGCAAATGCTATTAGGAATAATGAAAAAAAAATAAGTATCCGTTTGAAAGGTTGCGAATAATATTTGCTATAGATTTCAGCATTGTGTACACCAGCATTTTCTATTTTCACACTTTCTTTGTTATTGGAATCATAACCACTATTGATAGAATGTGAATACGCTGATGTATTTTCTTTATATTCTATTTTCTCATCAGCAGATGGGGTTATGTGCTTGATCTCTGAAGTCAGGATTGCAAATATATTTTCTTTCTCCATGATATTTTACCTATCCACAATAGCACTATTGTTAGGTATATCAATATGAACGGAGGTATAAAAATAAAACGTGTAACAATCACATCAACAGAATACTTGATTTGTCGCGTTCCTTTTATATATTTTATTCATGAAATAATGAAATAATGAAATAACGAAATAATATAAGGAGAAAAGAAATTGAAATCATACACAGAAGATATTTAAATCGACGACTCTTGGCATTTCCGAGAAATCTGTCAGTAGATTAAAAAATAATTTATCTTTGTTAATTGCTCGATGAGCCATTCCAGACAAGCCATCTCTCCTCGTATTGATACGCTATGTGCATTCCCTCTTTCTTTTTTCCAATCTAAAAAAATGTTCCTTCTTCAATAAATTCTGTTATGATATTAGAAGATTTCAGTACAGTTAAGTTTTGATGTTTTTTTATTGTTATCTCGCAAATAATGCTGTATGACACTTTTCTTTTTCTTGTCGTTCATCTAAATGATTCATGCCATATGATTCAGTATCCGTCCTAAATATTAGTTAATTGCTTCTACACGTTTGACACTTGAGAACCTGGATACGGGATTCTGTATCCAATGAAGCATTATCATTGGGTGTATTTTGAAGTACTGCACCCTGGAGCAGATATCTGCTAAGTTACTACTTGACTAAAATTTATACAGTAGTGATGCGATTTGTGATCGGTAAAGGATGAGCTCCAGACTTTCCTGTGCAAACAATTACAAGTTCTTTTTTTTCAGACATTTTCTTGATACAGCGCAGAGGTTCGATTCTCGACTGCGCAAACCATATTCTTGTAGTCGCAGAATAGTAACTACAGTGTTGGTAAATGCACCCTCACACGATCGTTTAACATAATAAACACAATATTTGGCAGCACATCTGTGTTAATGTCATTGAAAATATACCAGATATTTGATTACTAAGGATACGTGCCGCTTTATTTTTAAAAACGGAGCCGTCAATACCACTAGGTTATTCAAAATTTCGTTACCTAGTAAAAATATGTGCGACGAAGTCAATTGTGAAATATTGGTGCTTCCATATTATCAGAATGGGCCTAACTATCGATGGAGAAGGTCCCTGAACCAGCTTTTCCATATAGCTTAACCATAACTACCTTCTCTTTTCTTTTTGATTTTTATTTTATTTTTTTGCAAAAATATTGTAGATATTTAATGTATTAATATTTGCTACATACACTTTTACAAATCATCATTTTTCATTAATAAAATCCAGCAGTTTTGTGATGACTATGTTTTATTTTTCTCATATAATTGTAAACTGCTTCTTCCTCCATTTGTTTATGATGGCGTGAAATACTGATAGAAAGTGTTTTTCTGAACTTATACCTTAAATTTTTCTTTAGTTAAACATGCTTATGCTCTTCAGTTGATTCGATTCATTTATCCTTTTGCTTCTTGTGTATTCATTTCTGAAAGTTCATATATTCGCAGCATAAATCTTCATTCGAATGATTAGAATTGATTATGTACCTTTTTTTTCATTGATTGGATTACCTCTAAAATGTCAATTTCTGGAGATATTGAAATATGCTACGGTACTAAGAAGATTGAAATAGTAATTAGGAGGTAGATACTAACTTCTTTTTAATAAGTATACAATTTATATCTGGTAAAGACGAATTAAAGTACTGTAATTAGTTTAGAGTGTTGGTTACTGTTCTGTTAAAAACTGTTGCACAAGGAACTTTTAAAAACTCCCGTTATGAGAACTATAAAAATAGATAGTAATCTTTATATGACAGGTTGAATAGAAACAGTTAAAACCAAATTATAGATGATCTAGGAAACAAACATGTTCAAAACTTAATTCATACAACACTATAAGGATAGAATTTTCTCAAATGCGTTGATGATTATAGCAACTCCGTTGTGACTGTTAAACTATTTGTTTTTTGAATATGTTGCGTTTCTGTCGATCTGATTAATTATGGAGCACGTCTATTACATTCTTTCATTCGAATGACAGTTTGTACCGATAAAATTATCTCATAAATTGAAATGATATCTTCATAGTTCTTTCTCAACTCCTATCCTCAAAAGAAAATTTTAATTGTTGTAAACTCTAATTCATTAATTTGAACATTGTCTTTATATAATAATAACCTTATTATGAACCTCTCACGGATACCTTCTTACAACTAAGATATCATTGTGTTCATTTTTATCCTTATTTGTGAAGAATGTTTGACTATACTTGTGGTACTGTTCATATGGTGTGTATCTTTGCTCACTAGTTATACAATTTATATAATTGGTAAGTTTTTAAAATAGCTAGTTCAGTTATCAGTGGCACTATGTGAACGTTAGTTATTGTCTTCACCGATCAAAAATACATATGAAAACGTATTTTAAAAAGTATAGTGCAAATTAAACATAATATTTAGCTGTAGAAAAATCAAATATTGGAAATGATGATGTTTCCTGGTTGGACTTCCAGTTTCCAAGTTATTAATTGTAATTGTCACGACTGCTGTGTTGGAACATTCTTGTTATTAATTGTTCTTATACTAGAGTAAACGTTATCTAGACTACCCAAGTTTCAGTTATATTTTACAACTGTGTTTTTCTTACTATGTTCTACTTTATCTAACAAACCATTTTAGTTAAATATTTCAATTTGGTGCATATCGTTCATATATTGACAAGAAAATACGATAGCAATTGCTAGATTAAGGATTTTTAAGAGAACTGAACTCCCTTGATTATTCATCCTCTTTAATTTAAAATATATAGCAACGAACCATATAGACTCAATTAATGAGTGTTGAGTGGTAGTGTCTTTTGTAAAGACCTAATAAAAATGTGTTGATTGTTCATTGTTCGTAAGTACTTAACCACTGTTGTCATCATATTATTCTTAACTAAATAAAAATAGGAAAACCTATTTGGTCTTGTATGGATAATTA
The DNA here is from genome assembly GCA_037040125.1 of Kazachstania sp. M6911. Classification (NCBI taxonomy): domain Eukaryota; kingdom Fungi; phylum Ascomycota; class Saccharomycetes; order Saccharomycetales; family Saccharomycetaceae; genus Kazachstania; species Kazachstania sp. M6911. Next base: position 6,511 of record JAXQGP010000670.1, read on the forward strand.
CTCATCTCCTTATGCAAATATGTGTTTTGTTGATACCTTACAAACACTTCCGAATCACGTCTAGTTCTTCTTTATTCTACTCCCGCATTCAAAATGGAACCCTCGGTACTTCACAAGAAATAGTCAAGTTTCCCGGTGTACAAAAAAATTGATGAGCTTTTAAGGCCAGTGAAGTATTCATGAGAAGAACAGTATAATTAATGAAGGAATAGATCACACTAGTTCGTTATTCCATAACCATCAATTCATAAACCGAAATAATATCTACTTGGGGCCAATTTCGATGAATATTTGGGATAATGTGAGTAGTGTAACATGTCAGGCTGGTAGACTATTCTATATTCTAAAAAACAAACGTATCATTAAATAAGGTCCAAAAACACGAAGATGAAGAAACTCATAAATAATAGCCTAGAATTCTATTCTACGAAATAATCTGTTCTATTTGAAAAAAAATCTAGCAGATTGAATAGAAAATCTTCTATTTGGCACATTTTCCTAAAAGTTAATCGACTTGTAATGTTTGAATCGCACGGAAGATGATAGAGACATTACATAATATTTTCTTTCCTCCCTAGAATTGGGAAACAAATTTTTCTCCATTGTAACATTGAATAGATGATTATTTGATGATTCCAGTAATATGTAGCACGTAAAATACAAGTTAACTTAAGGAGATTCAGATGTTCCTGTCAAAACAACCAATAGATAGAAAAAGAAAGGAGATCTTCATTTTTTCTGAACTTTTGTAGGCAATAATAGGTAAACCGAAGTAGAATTTCTCCATAAACTATCGGCTATCAAAAGAAGTATCAGATTCTTGGTTAAAAAAGTTCTAGTTCTGATCTAATTAGGAAATCCTCAGAACGAGGATCGGCGTTTATTTTACAAAATTTCATCCTTCTGTTAACAGTTCCTAGCAATACCCGTAGAGATTACAAATCGAAGTACGCCATGCCGATCTTATCAACTCTAAGGAGAAACGTACAGAAAATGGAACTACAGAATTTTCTTCTAAATTTGCGGGTTTGTTCTTCACACGCGGGATAACCATCACAGTTTTTCATTGTCCTTGACACCTATAATTACTTCAGCAAAGTTGAAGAATTTTCACTGGAATACACGTAGAAGATACTGATATTCTGAGACAATAGGTAAAACTGCTTACTGCAGAGTTTCTTTTCCATTGTTTTTTTGACCGATACATTGTTTAAATCTTAGATTCAAATACATTTCAAGAGGAGCATCACTATTATATGACAGGATAATTGGATTGACAATGTATGCATATTAAGAAAAGTATGTAGAACGTTCATTTGCAGCCCTATCAAACTACACCGATAATTTTTGGATTTGAAATACTATTAAAGTCACAGCTGTGGTAAAAGGTATATATAAACAAAGTTTTATGTAATCTCAAAATGTATTCCTATTATGAAATCCTAATATTTTTCACGCTATTGAAAAATTGAAACGAAGAACAGAAATTCAAGTATCAAACATGCCATTTACTGTTATTTCAACAATAGTAATAATAATATATTTTGTCAGCACAACATTGGCTGCCGGTTCATCTGGAGCTTCCTGTATACCATCTTTACGTAACCCATTAGATGGTTTCCACGCAAATTTTTTCAAATATTTATATCCAGATTATGCAGGAGAATCTACTGACGAATATTTTATCACTACAGGTTATAACCAACCCGATCGTTATATAACAACAATAACCGGTATTACAGATATTAATTTCTACCACTTTTACAATTTCAATACAAATGGACCAACGTGGGGTCAAATTAATGACTATAAAATTACAATATCTAATTTTACAGTAGAATATACAGGTTGGTTTATTCCTAAGGAATCGGGTAATTATATTTTTCAGATTGGTCAGACAGATGATGGTTCAAGAATTGAAATTTATGAAGATAGTTCTTATCGATGCTGTGATACTACAACAACCACTACTGTTCTTCAAAATATTCAGTATTACGATAGTACACATATATCCAGTGCAACTGTTGAAATGGAAGCTGGTATTCCATATCCAATTAAAGTTGTTTACTTCAACAAGGATGCAGTGGCTATTCAAACTATTCAATTTACAGATCCATCTGGTACTATTCATACGACATTTGAGGGCTATATTGTTTACTATGATGACGTAGTTTGTCCATCATCTGAACCAGAAGATGATGCTCGTTCACTCCCCATTTCAGTTCCTATTATTGAATTATCTAGTGTTGAATTATCTAGTGTTGCATCATCTAGTCCAGCATCATCTAGTCCAGCATCATCTAGTCCAGCATCATCTAGTCCAGCATCATCTAGTCCAGCATCATCTAGTCCAGCATCATCTAGTCCAGCATCATCTAGTCCAGCATCATCTAGTCCAGCATCATCTAGTNATCATCTAGTCCAGCATCATCTAGTCCAGCATCATCTAGTCCAGCATCATCTAGTGTTGCATCCTCCAGCATTATATCCTCCAACGGTGAATCATTAAGTAGTACTTTTTCAAGTATTACCCCCTCAGTAATTCATTCTCCTATAGTAGGTTCACCATCAAGAACCTCCTCCATTGTTAAGGTTTCTTTAGTTACCAGTTCTTCCTTGAATAAACCATCTTCTTTATCTGATGTATTGTCATCATTAACAAGTGATACCTCGTCCGATCTAGATGATACAATCATTGCTAGAAGTACCACTATCTTGGAAGGGACGTCATCTAATTCAGAATATTCTACACCATTAAGTTCCATATTTTCACTACCATCTGATTTACCTTCCTCCGTATCTTTAAGTTCAATATTTTCAAAATCGTCTAGTACAATGTCCTCTGCATTATCCAGTACAATGTCTTCTGCACCATCCAGTACAATGTCCTCTGTATCATCTGTTTCTTCAATTGTTAACATTCTTCCCATTTCTGCTGTTCCAGACATTATATCAGTTGAAATGAATATTGTCCCAGTGAGTGTAAGTTCTGTACAGAGCTCAGTAAAATCTATTATAAATTCCAGTTTAGAATCATCACATACAGCATCGTCAAGCATTTTAGCCCGTGTTATAACTTCGTCCACTACACTTGGGTCAGCTTCACCTCCTTCTGTTACTACTCCTTCTGTTACTACTCCTTCTATTCGTGATATTTCTGCTACCAATAGTAGTTCTGAGGTATATCTCTCGATAAACACATCACAACGCATTACTATCGAGTCACATTCATATATAAGTTACGATAAATCTAGTCAATTATCAGCAACTGAAACCCTATCTCTTCCTAACTACCCCTCCAATTCAATAAACTCGTTAGTATCAGTGAAAACAACTCATTCTAACATAACTAGTACTGTAACTTCCAATTCTGAAACAAATGAAGTAGAACGTAGTAATATTACAATAAATAGTCATTTAGGGACATTTTTTGGAACTCCTAGCATTAAAAGGGAGAGTTCATCATGTGTAAATACGGTAGTAACATCAGAATATAGTACTGTCAGCACATCATACCCTATTAGCATTCCTCCGAAGTCCAGTACAGATCAACCTATTATTTTGAAGGAAAGTAAAACTAGAAATGTTATCATATCTACTGTTTCCGGTGGTGAACCTATCCAAAAAGGTGGTGTATCAATCGAACACTCGGGTGTGAATACTCAGACAACCAAATTAATACCGGTAATTTCAGTTCAATCAGTGCCAGCAGAATTCGCAGAGTCAACTCCATCAAGTATTCAAGTTAATATCAATGAGGGTATTTCAATCAAAGGAAATTGTATGATGACATACCTAGTATTACTAATATTAACTTCGTTTTTTTAATCTGAAATTATATTAACGTCACAACTGCTTGCAGCTCCACTGAACGCATCTTTGCATTTTTCTATAAATATATAAGTAAAGCAATTTATATAGTAATAGTTTTCATTCAAGCGACAAAATCGTTGTTGTTGTAATTAACTACTCATAGGCATATTATAGATCTCCTCCTAATAAATTTATTGTAATTTATCGCGTTAGTTGAAATTTACAACAAATTACATCCAGTTTGCTACTGAAACTATATAGCTAAGAGACGACCATAAATTCTCATCTTCCAAGCTGAATACATGCAAAAATTACTGTGGCATTATAATGGGAATTATAATACATATATATATTGCAAAGAACTCCCTTCCTATCCAAGATTGGATACCCCCCTGCAACATTAAGGGAAAACAATAAAAACATAGATAGAAGGTCATTAGTATTCTCTTTCTACGTAATCTATATGAACGTTATATAAGTAGAACAAGTCCAGGTATATCTCTTTAACAAGCAACTCACACAAAATACGTATACCAATATATATCCGAGAAACTACAATCTACATGCATCTACATAACATGATAACTACTGAAAACTATAAACATGCCTGATATCAATATAAATAGCACAGCTAATGGACTAAGCACTCACGAAACAGACATCGAATCGGAAGCTCCCAGTTCCAATAGTTCCCTTCCTTGACAAAATAGCCCTTACATCGTTTTATTCGTCTAACTCGATTTCTATGTAATAGATAAGTATTAATTAATAATTGGTATTAATTATAATGTCATTAAAAGGTATATATATAGATATGTATTGAATATTAAATATTAAATAGTCCTAATATCTATTTTCGTAACACACTTACAGTACGCTATCCAACAGACATAAGATATTATCGAAGAAATCAGCACTATTACACTGAGCAGCAGCTTGAGAAGCTGCAGAACTTAAGCTTGTAGCAGAGACAATTGGTTGTGCGGTTGTAGTTGGTTGAGCATTTGTTGCTGGACTAGTAGTGGTGACAGAACCGGTATTTTTATCGTCTAAAGTGAAGATATCACCACCAGCATTATATTGTTGATTACCATTCCAAGTGTTAGAGTAACCTGGAGCCTTAACAGCATTTGGAACACCTGATAAGATAGCTTCAATATCTTCATCAGCACCGGTATAAGAAGCTTGGGCTAAAGAAACTTCATAGTTGTCTAAATCGTAAACAATATAAGCATGAGTTAGGAATAAATCACCCAAAATAGCGGGTAAATTATTTTGAACAACCATACCTAAGAAACAGATACTACTATCATCACTAGATGTAATTAAGAAAGAACTTAAAGGAGCAGTTATATGGAAACCACCGAAATCAAACACTAACTCTCTGTCATCTTCAGCACTTGGACAAGTCATACCATAAAGACCGGAAGCAACATAAGTAGCACCAATAGTATCAGCAACCAATTTGACGTACTGAGAAGGGAAGTATGTTAAAGTGGTACCCGAATCTAATAAAACCGGGATGGAGGAAGTAGTGATAGTTTTCTTACTATTTGAAGAAGAAACACCTAAACCCTGTAAAGTAATATCTAATGCAATAGGCTTGGAGTAACTTTCATAAATATTAACAATTGGGACAGTGTATAAAGTTCCAGTGTATTTAGAATGATCAACACCACCAAATAAAACAGAACCTTCCATTGCAGCAGCATCATCTAAATATAAGGAGTAAGCAACAGTATCAATTGCACCACTCGTTTTCAAGACGACTGGTAAGTTTGGATAAGTATGAGGATCTTCAACGGACCCACTAACACCTGTTGTAGTTTCTAATTCTTCGAACCCAATACCTAAGACACCTACATTTGAATCAGAATTGTCAGCAACAGCGAAGGAGACACCACTAATATCAACACCATCTAAGGATAAGACATCTTGACCCCATGTACCTTTGGCAAAAGATTGGTCACCATACGTAATACTGAATGAAGTATCATTACGGTGGAAAGTGGAAGATGAACCTGAATTGAATGTACCATATTTAGCACAATCAATTGTACCTGATCTTTTTATAGTATTATTAGTTGGTGAGGTATCTTTACTACCACTAATACAGTAAGGGTTATTATAACCCGTGACCCATAAATCTGACGAACCAGTATCCAGTAAGACAGTGACACTTTGAGCTGGAGTACCAATATCCAAATCAACGGAATAGAAAGTCCTTTGATTTGTGAT
>JAXQGP010000671.1:0-11672 GCA_037040125.1 Kazachstania sp. M6911
TTTAATGAATACCATGACAGACTTGAAAAATAACAGGCTAAAGCCATCGATATTGGCCACTGATTTCCATCCAATCAAAAAACTTATCACATCAACATTCAAAGCTGTCTCCTCTGCGGCTGAACCTTTACAGGTATCTCTTACTGATATTCAAAATGTTGATACTAATGGTAAGTGGTGGTTAGTTGGTGCATCGTGGAGAGGTAACATAAATTCTGCATCTCATGAAGAAAATATCCAGGATAAACAGAAAGAAAACACAAGCGACAAATTTCTGCTACAAGATGACTTATTGGACGATATTCCAGATTGGACCCAAATTGCTAAGGAAAATAGGATGAATACTGATGTTCGTCGTGCAATTTTTGTTAGTGTAATGTCAGCTCAAGATTATACAGATGCTTTTGAAAAGATAGAGAAATTAGGTCTTAAAAATAAACAAATATTGGAAGTACCAAGGGTACTATTGAACTGTCTATTGGCGGATAGTAAAGAAAACGGTTATAATCAATACTATGCTCTTGTTAGTATGAAATTATGCGAACAACACCATAATCTGTTGAAGTCGTTTCAATTCCTATTTTGGGATGCCGTGCAGAAGTACGAGGATAAGGATGATTCTGATGCAGAAGACGATTTAAATGATGATGTTAATGATGATGACGTCCGGTTGAGAGTCATTGTTAATCAAGGTAGATTCTTTGGTACATTGATAGGTCAAGGTATATTGAAGTTGGATGTATTTAAACATGTACCTTTAATTAGTGGTTTAACATCCGATGGTAATCTATTTGTCGAAGTTTTGATATATCAATTATTCCAAACAATATCTAAAAGATCAGAAGTCATGACCAAGAAAGGAGGTAAGAAAAGTTATAAATATAAAGAGAATAATATGGTATCTTTAATAAACAGCAATATGATGGGGGAGACTAAGAGTACCATATTGAAGGGTTTGAATTGGTTCATTACAAATAAACTGAAGTATGAAAATTATCTAGATTCTGATAAAGCATCGAAGGCATTTAAGAGAGATAAGAGAAGAATAGAATGGGCAATTCCTAAATTTGAAAGTTTTGTGAAAGATATTATAAACGAAGATGACGAATATTAATCCATAAAGGATATTGAATCTTTTTCGCTCTCACTATATAGTCATTAGAAAGATATTATACAATTATATATTAATTCAAGCATCTCCCAAGTAAAAAAAGCGAAAATTAACTAATAGGCTCTGCTGGCTGATTCTAAAGTTTGTATCAACATCAAAGATGAAAGGTTATTTATATGCCTAAATGTCGCATTTACTATTAATTGTACAATTTTTATTCTATGTATATAAGTTTACCTATTCTAAGTCCTTCTGGCAATCAGAAATAGCTTTTATGAATGCACGACCATCTGCCTTCATTTTAAATTTTACAATATACGTTATTAATTTCCCATCACTATCAATAACAGGTGTTTTTACCAAATTTTCATTATCAGCAGTTAAAGGAACATATTGGAATGATTTTACAATGTTTGTATTTAATAAGACATTACCCATACCATCAGATCTACAAAGTAATCTAGCCTTTGATTTGTCATCTTTCTTTTGAAGAACCTTCATTTCACCAACACCTCGCGAGTCATATGCCTTAGTTTCAGTGTTGAATATCATTAGTTTAGCTCTTTGCATAAAAGTTGCGTTTTCGTCTTCCTCACCGTTCTGCATTGAAGCTGAAGATTCCTTAACATCTATTTCACCCTCACCTGAGACTGTAGCTGCACTTTCTTGTTTCTTTTCTTCTGTAATGGTTTGTGTTTCTTTAGCAGGAGCTAAACCTTCATTTTTTTCAGAGAAACTATCAGTAGAATTGTTTTGTTGAAATGGCAGGCTGAATTTGAAACCTCCAGATGGAACATTAGCTATTTCGGAACTGCTAGCAGTACTTGGGACTGAAGTTGGTGCAAATGGGTTTGGTTGTGCTGGTTTACCAAACGAGAAGGATGGAGCAGCTGTTGTTTTCGTGGAAGCACCGAACGAAAAAGAAGGTGTCCTGACAGTATCAGTATCCTTAGCTTTATCTTCGTTACTATTGTTTTCGGAAGACTTAACTGAGAAATCGAACTTTGGCCTTTCTGTTTCCTTTGGAGTAATAGTTGTACCAAATGTGAATTTTGGTTTTTCTGTATCAGTTGATCCAAATGTCGCAAGTGGTTTTGTAATGCTTCCTTCTTCCTTTTTACCAGAGGACAGTTCATTTACACCAAAAGTGAAGCTTGATTTGGTACCAGAGTTTTCAGTTTCTTTGTTTATACCAAATGTAAATGATGGTTTAGAAGTATGTTCCTTGGCAGCTTCTGGAGATGGTGCTGGTACGCCAAATGTGAATTTCGGTTTTGTTGGTTCAGCATCTGATGCTTGTTGTGGTTTGGTACCAAAGGTAAACGCTGGTATTTCAACTGACTTATCGCTGCTATCCGTCTGCAACGGCTTTGTACCAAAGGTGAAACTTGGTTTATTGGTATCGGTGGATATTTTATTGGCTGCAGCAGTATTACCGAATAATGATGGACCATTTTGATTTGATGGGATTGGAGTTGTTCCGAAACTAAATGCAGATTTTGGTGGGTTCGTGTTAGTGTCAGCTCCAATCCCAAATGATAGTTTAGCCCCGGTATTTTTTGTTTTATCTTCAGTTTCTGGTTGTTTAGTTACACCAAATGTAAATGATGGTGTAGACTTAGTCTTCTCTTCCTTTTCTGCCGCTTTTTCGCTAGTGGCACCATTGTCTTGTTCGAATAGAGGTTTCTTTGCCTCTGTAGACGTAGCTTTTTCATTAAATTTGAAAATATCGGACTTGACAGCACCTGAGAACGTAAATTCTGGACCCTTAATTTCGATATCACTTTCACTATCAGAATCATCTTTAGGTTTACCTTCTTTCTTCTTCCCGAAAGAAAATACAGAGTCGGATTTAATTGGATTAGATGCTATGGTAAAACTTGGACCTTCAACCTTAGTCTCAACTTCTTCATCTTCAGATGATGATTCACCACTTTCAGGTTCAGCCTTGTCGTTCTGTAAAGTTGGCGTTATTGATATTGTTGGAGTTTTTTCTGGAATAACAGGTTTTTCTTTTATAATTGGAGCCGTGTTCGTAGTACTTGGTAAGTTAACACCATTAATTGAGTTCATGTAAGTTTCATATTTTGCGAATAGTGTCGATAAATTTACACATGGATCAGCCTTTACTGTACTAACAATTTTATCTTTAAATTGTAAATTCAGAGCTTTTAATTTTTCCTCCTTTTCATTTGATTCACTTTGAGTTGGTTTTTTTGCAAAACTGAATGAATTCGCGAATGAAGATTCCGATGTTGCTGCACTGCCTCTATTAGTAAAGGCCATCTTTCTTTTTGGCATAGCGATTTTTCTTCTGCTCATAACATCAGAAGAAGCCACAGTTGGTTTTGGTACACCTGGATTAGCCTCATTATCTGAGTTTTCATCATGGAGAGTTTCCCTAGTTATTTGGTCATCGGCAATTCTTTTAGCCATATTTGAAATTTTGACTTATGTGTAGATCAAAGTTTGAGCTGGTAGTCAGTTCAATGAACGCAATTTGTTACAATTTTATAAAGTATAACACAGAAAGTCAAGTCTAAAAATAAATAGAAGCCAGTAATTGGTAAATAAATATGTCATTTTGTCATTTTAATTATAACTAAGTTCGATTGTCAAAGTAAAAGTTCAATAAATTTCACAATAAAAGGATACGGGAAAAAAATTTACGGCATACAAAGTATGAATATCAATATCACTTTGTACGAAGAAATGAAAAATTATGAAAAAGAAATACACTCCGATACGGGGAGTCGAACCCCGGTCTCCACGGTGAAAGCGTGATGTGATAGCCGTTACACTATATCGGATAGTAATTTACGAAAAACCGAAAAATAGATAATAATATATTGATGATATTTATATCACTTACTACGATCTACAATCTAATTAGTTGGTTACTTGTGTTCGAGGGAACCTTGTTGGATATATATTTTGTAAAAGTGAGCTGAAAGCCTAGAAGTAGCAGTGGATAGTTCGTTAATGAGCTGATGCAGATATGTTTGGATTATTTTGAACATTGACTGTCACTTTAAATATTATATATTAATTATGATGATTTAGTACTGGAGGATGTTTTGTTAAGTAAAGCAAATATTATTAATTACTATTTAACTATAATTTGTCTGTGTTTTCGTTTTATATAATATTTAAAAATATAGACTAAGTAAAATAATCTCAAACTATAATCGGAAAGTAGAGTTTTTGGGATTAACATTATTGTCCTTTCTATCTTCAGTAGAATGAATTTTAATGAGAGATTGATTAATTGAAGTTTCAGAGTTCATAGTTTAATAATTAAATTGAATATTAGTGGGTTGTAAAGTATATCTTAGATTCCTGTTTTATTTAATTTACAAACAAATTATATAAATAACGTGTAAATTTGAAGTCTTACATGTTGTTTGTCTTATATACACCGTTTTCACTTGAACATAATTAACAAGGATTTACATCTTTTTCCAAAGAAAGTTGACAGGTGTCATTTTCTTAAACGATAGTTGTCTCTTCCTATACGAGAGTTGCTATTTTTTGACAACTATAAGTCCAGATTTTTGTCGTCCTTATATACGATTTATTTTATTTTATTCTTTCCAAGATATTATTAATTTATTACCTAATATTTCATTACCTAATATATTACGTAATAAAGTATTACATAACATCTTTCATACGGTATTAATCATTCGAGATATACCTATATTATATAATATTTGTCATGATATAATTTCCGTCACTCTTCCTTGTAAGGAGGGAGAAGAGTAATACTGTGGCTGCAGGACACATAGTCTTTAGTACAGTATTTAATTTACTTTATTTCATTCCCAAGATCTTCAGACTTTCGATAAATCTAAGTAACAATAGATTCTTCTTATAGTAATTTACAATTTCAGAGAAAATGGTTTATCAGGAAATCGTATTCATCAATCTACTTAGTTGTAGTCGATTCAACATATCACGTCATACCAACCATTTGATCAGCCACTCCTGACCGGTTGAGCTATACAATTTGCGTGAGACGATGTCTTTCTTATTTTCGTTTCCCTTCGATGTTCCAGTATCAGATTCATCTTTTTTTATAACAATTGTTACCCCAAGGATATATCCTGCAGTTTGTTCCATTCTGATATAATTATTGAAACCAACATAATACATTTTCTAGCTTCGTTATATTTAAAGCCTTTTCTAAATTCTATTTTTAAATGTGTTATAATATTTTCTCAATAATCCTGAAAGGTATTACAATACAAAATTTATTCAGATATATAAAGATTCAACCAATAGGTTCCCTGATTGTAATACTAGTAGCCTTTTTTTATGAAACTCTTAACATTCATTTATGTCACACTATATATTGAAGTTGAAACCTGTCATTCATTTGGAATCATTATTTAAACAGAAAAACTAAATTGATGAGAACGGCGGCTTCCTTTTTGTTGGTATTTGTTTTGCAATGAGTTGTTTGAAGAGGATTTCTTGACAGTAAAAACAAAAATATATATTTAAAAGACTCCAGAGTTTGAATATTTAACAAAAGTAAATGTAAATATAAAGCTATATAGATATAGATATTCTGTGTAAATATACTGGGTGCTTATTCTCTCATTTAGATTAGGGATGAAGAAGCTAGTTCCTTGGAGTAAATAGAGTTGATTTCCGGTAGAAGTCTGGAAGAGTACCATGGTAATTCAGTAACCATAGAAGAAACACCAGCAAAATCAACTTCAGTGTATAGAGAAGTGTAACCTGGATCGTTGCTGATAACAGCCATAGCAACATCAACAACACCAGCTGGTAATTCGTTAAGCTTATACTTACCAGAGGTAACTAATAACATGTATGAGAATAAATGAGCCTTAGCATCCTCCATAATAGCTTCAATTTCAGCAATATCGTATGGGGTAACGGCAGTAGTAGCGGCAGCAGCGACAGAGACAGCGGCTAGAGCAGTTAGAGTGGATAATTTGAAGTTCATTGTTAAAGGGTTATGTTGTTTGGTTGTTATTATTGTTAGATGATGTTTTTTTATTTCTATGTAATAGAAGTAAATATGAAAGATCATTTGAAATTTCTAATTACTTACATTATTGGCCTCCTTTTATACATTTGTTTTTCGATTAATATGAGAAATTGAAACAGAAAGCTGATTGTTAGTGTTTACTTTACTAAATGTTGCATAAGTACTTGCAACCCATATGTAAAAAATATGATGAGGTCGGAATTGCTAAAATAAAAAGTTAAATCTCGTTATAAACATAGTTTTTTGGGTCCACTATATGTTGGATTTCCACTATTCAACTTAAAACAAATCTTTTCTTTTATCTTTCTTCGTTTAGCAAAATAGGCTAGTGTCGCAATATATATTTCTATCTAGTATAACTTTCAGGAAATATTAATAATATAAGAAGTTTGAAGTCAATAAAGTTTATTTTTCAACATTTTTAAAAGGTAATAAAATAGTAATATAGATACTATCTGAAATTCAAGTATTAATTTAATAAATTCAGAAATTGGTGAAATGTCTCATAATTCCGAATTAAGTGATGATAGGTATTACTGTCGCTCTGTCATAAAAATTTGTACATAATAACGGAAGGATTGATTGATATGCATACGACAGAATGTACGACTACTGCTGCGTCTTGTAATTTTTCATTATTATATCGTAGCCCCGAAATTACTCATCAATAAAAGCTACTCGACATTTGTCGACAATGGCTTAGAAACATTCTTGGCTCTTTCTTCGAGAAGCTCATGCCAATTGCATTCGCTTTCAATAATCTTCCGTTATTAACTTCTCGTATTCAACAGCTCATTATTGGAAATGAAATAAAAACTGGCAATAAAGTGATTGGACAAAACTAATGGTCAAGAAGGAAACTCAATTAAATCATCAACGTATTGGTTTAGTTCTATGGCAATTTTTTTCGATGCTTGCACTTTTTACATAATATTAAGGAACCAGGATGCAACCATTTTTTTCTCATTTCGTATCTATGGTTGCTCTAGCCAGGTTTGGTAAAAATGTTGGAATTACTTCTTTAATTAGTTGTCGTTTAAGTTGTATTTCAAAAACATATATTCAATTTCTTCCAAGTCTTAAAAGTAAAATGGTGTGTCTGCGTATTTATCTGGGCCGGAACATTACAATCGAATGATTGATAATGGTTGTCTTTTCTTATTTCGGTAAAATTCATGCAGGTGACTCAAATGGGAAATATTTAAGTATGAATGCATAGTGACAAAAATAAAATAAACTTTTTCGCTGTCATATTTGCTTATTTGTACAGCACCTTTCCTTCTACCACATTAACAAGTCAATGGACGCATTTACTTCTGCACAAAAAACTAAGTAATGATTAATATCTGTACAATTTTAGAAAGGTATAAATAATATAATTCCTAAACGAACATAAATTAGGTAAATATATTGAACGACCTACTTATATGTACATAGGAACCAGCGGTCGACATTAAAGAGAGGGAGATATATATAATGGTAAAAGATACTTTAATGCATATTCCATGGTCTCTTAAATTTGATTCGTATTACGGATTTTTATGGCCATATGTCTGACCAGAATGTAAATATTTTTGAGCTTGCGTTTACAAAAAAGAAAGTCTTTTTATGCAGTTAAACTGAAAGAATATTCACCCTGAGGGAAAAAGAAAAGACGCTCAAGAAGCTGCGTTTTCTAAAACTTTTTAGCGAATATCTACCATCTTTATGTTGGTTCCTAGGAGTTATATGTAGTATTTTTTTAATCTAAAAGTTATTAGGAGGCCTTTATTCATGACATAAATCCTCCCAATATAGGTATTACATACAGAAAATATAATTATTTCTATTTTTGAGGCTAATATTTTTATTTTTTGTAGGGTAATATGTGTACTGTGGGAAGAGCCCAGAAGGTGTGCAGAATCTCTTGTAGACTACAAGGTAATATTTTACTTGACAAACGACAGTTAACAAATTCGGACGAATTTAACATCGACTTTGGATATAGATAACCATTCAAATACTTGTTAAACGATATTTTTGGCACCGTTTGAATGAGGCGTTGGGGATAAAGGTTTTAATCAAAATCATATCAGTTATCATAAAGTATTGTTTTGTTTTGATATTCCTTAATTCAGGTTAATGATAAAGAGTAAGAAAGCATAGAACAGTTGACACAGTTGGGAAGAAGAAAGATTTGTAGGTTTGTAGGATTTGCTCGTCTCTACGAGGTAAATACTTCCAAAATTGTCAAAGAGTCCAAAATATATATTCAAAAAAAGACATTATTCGTCATGTTCTCTTGGTATCACAATTCTTAAGAAATCCATATATTTTGGATCGAAGTCGATGTCTACCAACTTTATAGATATTATTACTATACGACACAAGTCAAAAATGGGATTTTAGTCTAGTAGATAGTATTAAATATGATTATTACCAAAGCGAATCTCATAGGCTACGCATTAAACTTGGAGTAAAAAGATCTTGAGGATGAAACACTTTTTAAATATATTTTCCTCGTCTTGCTTATTATGTTCGGTCTTTGATGACATTTTCTCTTATAATATGTTTAGAGACTTGTGACAGAATATTACACCCTAACACCAACTATAATTAAAACATTTATTATTTTTCATATTTTTTACAATTTCATTTTTTTGATTTTTCGCCTTGACCGAAATTTTGTACGGGGAACTGTGTAGTCAGTCTGTAACTGCCGACATTTGGTCAGTTCCATTTTTTCACTAATTGAATATCACCACAATATGATCTATTATCAATTAAGATCGATACATTAAAACGGTAGTCATTTTAGCGATAGTAGTGTCTTTCTGTTTGTTGAAAAAAGACCAGTAACGTTTGTTTTAGAGTATGTACCATAAAAATTGAGATTGAGTGAGTTTGGTAGCGGGGATCTGATACAATTTAGTGAGAAATGAATAAATTATGAGAATACCTTAATATATGGCGTAGAATATTAAAAGAGCATTATAGAATAAAGTGATGATGTAGGCTATTAGATACAACTGACGAAGTAGCAGTCGTCAAATCCTATTTTAAGTGTAAGCCGAAACAACCATGTAAACAGAAATTATAATGCCTTTAATGAACTATAGCATCATATTTATCATAAAATTAATGATTGATACCATGGGAAATAGCTAGTTTAAAGGAAGATACTATTGTAGACAGATCTATCTATCCCAACCTTTAAAATTATTAAAATTGTACGTTTTTTACTAACAAATAATAATTAACTTAACTTTTCCTTACAGAATATTTAAATAATGCCTCCAAAACAACAAATTTCCAAGGCCGCCAAGGCCGCTGCCGCTATGGCCGGTGGTAAGAAGTCCAAGAAGAAGTGGTCCAAGAAGTCCCACAAGGACAAGGCTGCTCACGCTGTCATTCTAGACCAAGAAAAGTTGGACAGAATCCTAAAGGAAGTTCCAACTTACAGATACATCTCCGTCTCTGTTCTAGTCGACAGATTAAAGTTAGGTGGTTCCCTAGCCAGAGTTGCTCTAAGAGATTTAGAAAAGAGAGGTATCATCAAGCCAGTTTCTAAGCATGCTACTCAACAAATCTACACCAGAGCTGCTGCTGAATAAATAATTTAAAAAAACTATTACTACTTAGCATTATCTCACAGTGTTTTTTTAAATCTTCAAACATAAGCAATTGTTTTTTATTTAGGTAAACAATTGTATTAAATTTTATATATATAACTATTTTATATATTAAATCGGAATACATATTTCATTATTCGTCATAATTATAAAGAAGTAGATGGAGCCCTTTAACTGACAAGTTCATATGATAAGTTCATAAATTGTTTGATTAATGTCAGATGTCATTAAGCCCTAACGGATTTATATCACATATAGTCGTTATATATGATAAAATTTCAATATTTTTTTGTTCTGAAAAATTTTCAAACTTCCACCTCTTTTCGCTTCGCGACGCAGGTAATTTATATGTTTTTCGTACTATTTAAAGGACAGACATTTTTTCTTCGAGTTATGAATTACTTCTCTAATTAAATTTTGCAATTATTTACAACTTATTCTTTAAAAATTGACAATTAATTACATGATGTCAAATGATACCATGCTATAATTAGTTCAAATAACTAAGGATGCTAGGGAGCTTCCATGAATATTTTCGAGATATACAAAGATCTTCAAAAATATTTTTATCAGAATTATTATGATTATAAAAGCTTAAGATATTTTATATCATTTCTGAGGAAGTATATGCAGGAACCAATTGTTATTTAGGAATTCTTCGTTTATGATTTAATTTTGATAAATTTTTTTTTAATTGATCTATCTCTAGATATATTATGAGTTCATAATAGTTCTTATTATGTTTTTTTTCGAGTTATTAATATTCTCTATTGAAGAATTATTTTGCTATTTCCAAAACAAGCATAAAAAGAAAATTAAATGATGAATGACAACCACACTTGTCTTTTTTTTATCCGGCGATGATTCTTTAGAATATGTGCCATGGATTACATCATGCATCACCATCTGACTTCAATGTTTTCAACAAAAATTTTATGCAAAATAATAATGCTTTGGAAATAGGGAAATTATCTTAACAGGATACAAGATGATCGAGAAATATAATAAGAATAGAAAATTTTATTAGTTATAAAACTTTCATTTCTATTTTAAAAACAATTAAAGATATTTATATAAGAAAAAGATAGAGTGATGATAAACTTATTTTTTCAGTTCTGCTTCTGAACATACAGGAAGATAACCCATTTTACCAAATTTATTTTCTGATCATTCTTTTTCTTATTTAAGTTATTTTAATTTTGTTTTATTCTTCGTCTTATCGGTAATTATCTTGAGCTTGGATACTATATTGTAGTTTATGTGTGGAAAGTATTGTATTATCTATTCAACAATAATGTCAAGATTGTAAGTCGGAGTATCTTTCAATTTTCAGTTTCGCATTTCCCCACTCGAGCTATTTAAATAAGTTGTTTTAAAATCTCGTCTGAGAGGGACGATACTACTTAGAGATAATCATTTGTAATAAAAGATGAAGCCTCTTTGTGTCTTTGAAAGCCTCATGACTGAGCATATTACTTGACCTGACAGAACTCTCTTGTCTATCTTGTTAAGTCATATTATTTGTTGTATTCTGATCATTTTTATGTAAAATTAATATACATGTATTTCTTTGTGCTTTCTTACAGATGGAACTATTTAATGCACAAATTATTTCTCATACTTTTGTACTTGCATATTACAGATCATAAAATTGGATTAGTTCTTCGTATTCGTGAATACCATATTGAAACCCTCTTATATTTTATTAGTTGCGCGCTTATTCTACTATTTATTTAACGTATGTTGCGCATTCGATTTATTGGCCAGCACTTAAAAAATAATAAACAAAAGCAGCACGATGACTTTTAATTTGAACACTTCATCACTCTATACGAAGTATAAAAGTTGGAACCAAAAATAAAGATCTCCGCGACGGGGAATTGAACCCCGATCTGGCACGCGACAAGCGCCCATTCTGACCATTAAACTA